>CANXYI011961522.1:0-12640 GCA_948208565.1 Hura crepitans
TACTCACACACCTCATGCCAATCATACCTTTTCATATTTATTTATTAGCAATTCCATTATATTTCGACACCATAACCATTAATGCATACATCAGGCATCATAACACACATCAAAATCCTTTCACACCTCTCAGCCAACTGAGGATTTAACACTAATTCCATTTTTTTCTCATCACATAACCACATAATTTACACTCTATTAATCAATATACAACCATTCTTTAATGAAACTACCTATCTAAGCTAATTAGTGTGTCTAATCCATTCTTAAACCAAAAGAGAAGCTATTGAATTTTAGGGGCATGAAGTAAATACTTGAATTCATTTGCCTTACACTTAAGCAAGGAGGATTCCACACTTCAAGCTTCCAAAACCACACTTCTAGCCCTTCTATAGAAGTTTTTCTCCCTTGCTTCAAACTTTTCTCTGTTTGAATCACCTTAAAAACCATAAAACCACATGGAATTAGACTTTAGGCATCCTAGACAGCCATTTACAACATAAGATAATTAAGGAAATCAAAAGAGAAAGCCATGGAACTTACCTTGTACACTTGCTAGACAACTTTTATCTAAGAAACTTTAAAGATTTTTAATTAATTCATTGATGCTTTTTTTGTTGTGATTCCATTTCCTCTAGCTCGCTAACACCCAAGAATGTATTTAGGATGTGAGAGCTTTAAGAAATGGTGTAAAGATGATGGTTAAAATGGGGATTCAAGCTGAAGGTGGCATCGGTTAGCAACAATAAAAAGGGGAAAGTTTCTCCCTTTTATTTACTAGAATTTTCCACTTAGAAATCACCCTTGACACTTGGCATGGCCCTTAGCCTAGCTTTCTAGGTGTGGGAGGGTCCCATAGCCACCCGAACCATCCTAGAACGACTCAATTTTTTGGCAAACTTTAGAAATTCAAAAAAAATTCACACAGACCTTTTTGAAACTACCTTTTTGAAATTAAAAAAAAATTCACACAGCTTTCAAGGGAAAATTCCATCGATAGGATAGTTTTCAAACTACCTCAATTTGCATACCAACCTAAAAAATTATGAGAATTTTCAAATGACCTTAGATACAAAAATTCTTTCACCAATAAACTTAGAGGAATTTTTGAGCTTTATGGTTTGATATTTTTGGGTCCGTTCAGGCACATCCTTAGCTATTCCTAGCTTGAAAAATTTTTATTGCCTTGAGCGATAACTTACAGTCTGAAATGAATTATTGGTTTTACAAACTTTTTAAAATTTACATTTTTCTTCAAATTAAGGTCCCTTGAAGTTTCATGACTAGTGCCATTACCTCGATTTTCTGTACAAGTGAGCTGGCACCCCGAGTACACCTCCTTGACCTAGTGACACTATTCCTGAAGCCTTAAAACATGGGTGTTACACAAAATCTTAGGCCTAAAAGCTCTTAAATCCTCAGATGCATAATCAAACTTAAGCCCGTAGGCTCTCATACCCATCGGCACCTAAATCAATGACTCGAAGGTATGCTAGTAGTTGTTACAATCCTAGTTGATCGGTCAACCTATCCAAACTAGGTTGTCTAACTATATAGACATTATTCAAAATGTCATTACGTGTCAAATTAACCAATTTCACCTTTTTTATAATATAATATTAATTAAGAATGCCATTGGCCTCATTGCACCTTTGCATGGCCTACACATAGACACTTGGCCAACTTAGGCCTATTGATGTCCATTACACCTATAAGATCCTTTTTTAAGGTGCAATGGCATTGAAACACAACAACATATCAATATGTCACATAAAAACACAAATATTGACTCAAATAACCATTTTATGGAATTTTCCAATTTTTACATTCAATTTGTCATACATTGCCTCATCATGCAATTATAAAACATATATTGTCATTATAAGCCTAAAAATCCATCTCAAACATATTAAAACATCGTATTCATGCACATATAATACTTTTAGATTGTCAAGAACATGCGTACACCCATTATCGCACTTATCGACTCAAGTAGGCATAATGTTGTGCTCTCATGTACCAAGTCATTCCATAGCAATATACCACACTTTACATCCATTGTACATGTTCTAATCATACAATAACCATACGTACATATTTCTAGGCATACGACATAGAACATGGCATAATCGATTTTGAACTTGTGTAATGCATTAATAAACTCCATATCAACATTCTTGCAAATTTCATCACTCATAACCACTATAAACCATCTTATATCATGCATATATGATTCCATTCATCATAAATTACAATTATATCATTTACTGTATTTTTATGCATTTAATACCATTAATTACTAATATGGACATAAAGCAATTAATACATTAAATGCAAATTTAAGACAAATTAAAGTGATTACACATACCCAATAAAGGTTCTACAGGACACCCAAAGTCACCCCAAGCCTTCTTCTTACCTTAAGAGGCTTAGGTTGTCACTTTGCCTATGAATACAAAAAGGTACAAAAAGCAAAAATTAATATAAAATAATATAAAACATCAAAAAAATATTTTGAGCCTATATATGAGCTCTACAACACCTAAAGAAGTTGTGAAAAATAAAATTAGCGAAAAAGAAAAACCTAAGAATCAGGAGGTTACTATTTACTTCGAGATTCTTCTCAATTTTTCTCCCGAAATACTCTGCCATTCCAGAAGATTTCGGTGTGCATAGACTCATCTCGAGATGCTATTCAATTTGGATATAGGCTTGCAAAGTGTATTAAGCCGAGGAAAAAGAAATCAAAGGAAGAAAAGAGAGGGAAAGGGGACAATTTTTAGAGGGAATTTGTGTGAGGAGATGAAAATGAAGGGAAATTCATTTTCCTCCCATATTTATAATTTTTTAAAATTGAATTTTTCATTCTTTCAAACAATTATTATAATCAATATGAAAGTTGGTTTTCTCCCATTTCTAACACCAAAATGCCATTAATTAAAGCCTAAATCCTCCCAAAATCTTGAGCTCAAATTCCATTAATAACCTAAAAAATTAATACATTTTATGTCTTAAAAATTGGGTAAAAATAGTTCCCAAACTCAATAAAATTCCAATGCATTAGCCATTAGACTATTCAAAATATTTGAGTACCAAGTTGTAATATTTTTTATTATTTTAAGTAACTTTTTATTTATTTTACGATTCAGCTTTGCCTGCAGTACTAATCACAAGACATTGTTGCAAAATCTTAATTAGCATTTTTAACCATCTGAATAACTTCAGATTACCTTTAAACTTTGTCCAAAATTCTCTTGTAATTAATACTTCCCATCAGTATGCTTAGTACAACTCGGGTTTCGAGAAGCACTATTCATATAGAAAAGTACTATTCACGAGAGTCGGGATTTTTGGATTATTACATTTTTTCATGTCTTAGAAAAAAAGAAATTGTCCTTGACATACCTAGTTTAAACAAATGTGGGTATTGTTCTCGTATCTAAGCTTCACTTTCCCAAGTAGCTTTTTTTATGCCATGATGTCACCATCTAACTTTCACCAATAACACATTCTTATTCCTTAATTCCTTGACCTCTCTGGCTAGGATAGCAACTGGTTCTTCATCATATGATAAGTCTGGTCTTATCTCTACTTCTTCAGCTATCAAAATGTGTGAAGGGTCTAATCTATATCTTCTCAGCATCGAGACATGAAACACATCATAAATCTATTGCAACTCTGGAGTTAAAGCTAGTCTATAAGCCAATGGACCCATATATTATGTGATCTTGTATGGTCTAATAAACCTTGGACTTAACTTTCCTTTCGTACCAAACCTCAACACTTTTCTCCAAGGAGATACTTTAAGAAAAACTTTATCTCCAACTTTATACTCGATATCTATTCTCTTCAAATGCACGTATGATTTTTGTCTATTTGAAGCACCCTTCAGTCTTTCTCTAATGGTTTTCACCATCTCTTCAGCATCCTTGACCAAATCTGGTCCCATAAGCTTTGTTCTCACTCAACTTGCTCTAACATAAGGGTGTTCTACATCATCTCCCAATTAACACCTCATAAAGAGCCATACCCAGACTCACCTGGTAACTGTTGTTGTAAGCAAATTCCACTAATAACAATTATCTATCCTAACTACCCTTAAGCTCTATGGCACATGCTTGAAGCATATCCATAAAAATCTGAATGATCCTCTCTGATAGACCATCCATCAGTTGATGAAAAGTTATGCTAAAATTGAGCCTAGTCCCTAAAGTATTCTAAAGTTTCCTCTAAAATCTCGATGTGAAATGGGGATCTCTATTTGTAATGATAGAAGAAGGCACTCTATGAATCCTAAATATCTCATCAATATATAGTTTTGCTAATCTCTTTATAGAGTAATCCTTTCTCACTGGAATTAAATGAGTAGACTTAGTCAATCTGTCAACTAATAACCAAATGGAATCATGCTTATTCCTAGTCATCAGTAGCCCAATCATAAAGTCCATAGTGATTTGATCCTATTTTCATTCTGATTTTGCTATGACATGAAGAAAACCATAAGGAACTTGATGCTTAACCTTCACCTGCTGACATGTTAGGCATCTAGTCATATAATCAACTAAGTCTCTCTTTATGCCTAGCCACCAATAGGCCATTTTTAAGTCCTGGTACATCTTTGTACTGCCAGGATGCATTGTATACGTCGTATTGTGCACTTTTTATAGAATCTACTTTCTCAAGTCCTCACTATCTTACAAACTTAAGTGGTAATGATAGTATAAATATCCATCTTCCTTAATCAAAAACTCAATAGAATTCCCCTCTTGAATCATACTTATGATACTTTGAAGTCTATGATCATCTTTTTGTGAATCCTTTATTGTCCGTATCAAGCTCGATTTGACTTGCAATTCACCTAACAAACCACCATAATCTTATAGTTTCAATCTAACATGCATTGCCTTTAAAGCTGACATAAGCTTTCTACTCAAGGCATCTATAACTTTATTAGCTTTCCCAAGATAGTAGTCAATAAGGCAGTTATAATCCTTGATTAACTTCATCCATCTCTTTTGTATCAAGTTTAATTCTTTTTACATCGGTAAATACTTCAAGCTTTTGTGGTCAGTAAAAATATAAAACTTCTCTCTATAAATAGTGCCTCTATAACTTTAAAGCAAACACAATGGCTATGAGCTCTAAGTCATATGTTAGGTAGTTTTTCTCATGAGGTTTTAACTATCTAGAAGCATAGGCAACAACCTTGCCATCCTATATGAGTACACAACCCAACCCATTTAGTGAGGCATTATTGTATATGGTGAACTCTTTCCCTAAAACTAGTTGAACTAAAATCAGAGCCTCTATGAACTTACTCTTAAGCTTGTCAAAACTCTCTTAACAATTGCTGTCCCATTCAAATCTCACATCTTTCCTTAGAAGGCATGTCATAGGTGCTGAAACCAAAAAAAACCCCTCGATAAACCTTTTATAATAGCTAGCTAACCCTAAAAGACTCTTGATCTTAGTCATGTTCCTTGGTGGTTTCCATTCCATCGCTGCTTAAATTTTACTAGGATCAACCCTTATACCTTTTACTAATTCTATATGCCCTAAAAATGCTACTTCCTCTAGCCAAAACTCACACTTGCTAAGCTTTGCATAGTGTTTTTCATCCCTCAAAATCTATAAGGCTGTCTATTGATGTTTCTCATGCTCTTCCCCATTCTTGGAATGCACATGAATGTCATCTATGAAGACCACCATAAAATGATCTAGAAATGGCCTAAAAATACTATTCATGAGGTCCATGAATGTTGTCAGTGCATTAGTTAACTCGAAAGGTATCACTAGGAACTCATAGTTACCATATCTAGTCCTAAATTTTATCTTGTGTATGTCTGCCTCTTTTACTCTCAACTGATAATACTCAGATAAAAGATCAATCTTAGAGAAGACATCTGCCCCTCTAAGCTAATAAAAAAGATCATCGATTTGAGGAAAATGATACTTATTCTTGATGATGACTTTGTTAAACTGTCTATAATCCATGTAAAGTCTCAAAGAACCATCATTCTTCGTAAGAAACAAAATTAGTGCTTCCTATGGGGAAACACTCAACCTAATGAAAACCTTATCAAGAAACTCTTACAACTGTATCTCCAATTCTTTTAACTTCATAGTAGCAATTCTATATAGAGCTATGGAAATTGGTGTTGTGCCTAGCATCACCTCAATCCCAAATTCTAAGTCCCACTCTAGTGTCAAAACCGGGTAACTCCTTTGGGAAAACATCCCCAAACTCAGCTATAATAGGAATCTAACTAACTTTTGTTGTTTCCTTTATGGTATTAACCATATAAGTAAGAAAGTCTTCACAACCCTTTTGCATCATCCTTTTGGCCACAGTTGCTAATACTATATTAGCCATGTAATTCGATCTTTCACCCAACACTATTACTAACTTGTAACGTGATCCTCTTCTTCTTGGAAACCACCATGGCATGATACTTAGATAACCAGTCCATGCCTATGATAAGATAGAACTCATTAAATGGTAATTTAATGAGATCCACAGAGAAAACTTGTCTTTGTATTGACAATGGACACTCTTTATATACTTTACTCACTATAACATGATGCCCTATTAGATTGCTAACCATCATGTTAAAGCCAAGGTCATCTAGCACTAGACCCCGATCTAAAACCCGTGTAGTATAGATATATGAATGTCTGGATCCAGGGTCTATCAGTGCTAAAGTAGGTAAATCAAAGTTATGAAATGTACCTATAATAACATCAGTAACATCTACCTCTTCTCTAGCTCTTATAGCATATATCCTTGTTGGAGCTTTGCTCTCTATCTTATGTTTATGAGTAGCCCCATCTCTACTTCTTGTATCTCTTCTATCCTACTTTTGTGAAGGAACATAAGGTTTCATTGGACAATCTTTCTAAAAATGATCTCTAAAGCCATAACCCCAGTATGATCCTAGTATAAGTCTCCAACATACTCCCTGATGTCTCCTATGGCAAGTCTCACATATAGTTGCCATAGCACGGCCTACAGTAGATCTAAAAGCACCTAAAGTCTAAGTATATGGTCGAGTTTGTGTCCAAGAACCCTATCCTGACCTCTGTGATCTATTTGAATGCTTGATCTGATAATGTCTAGACAGACCACTCTTATGTTTTTTATCAGATGCATACCTAGAACTACCTTGCCTATGCCCAAATAATCTCTTCTTAAAGCTATCTCGCTTCTGTTTTAGCTCATTTACCATCTCTATAGTGTGATAAGCTAGTACCAAGGTTGAAAAGTCTCAGAACTTCACAGGAGTAACCTGTTGCATGACATTTAAGTTTAACCTCTTCTCAAACTTCTTACAGCGGTCTTCTTCTATCACAACCACTGCCTTTGCATACCGCCTTAGGTCAACAAACTCTTTCTCATACTCAAAGATTGTTCTATATCTTTGCTTGAGATCCATGAATTCCTAGTATTTTTGTTCTTGGTAGTGCTCAGTGACATACTTTTCCTTCAATTCCTTCAAAAAGAAATTCCATGTGATATCTGCACTTGTCTTATGTTCAGTGATCACTTCCCGCCATTTCAATGCTTCTTTAGATAGCATTAAAGTGGCTTATGTAGCATACTCATATTATGGGCATCTCAACTACTACATAATATAGACTATCTAGTCTAACAAGTACTCAGTCCTTTGAAATGCTGGCTATTCTTATAGCATTGGAGGTGGAATAGCTTATGCACTAGCAACCACTGTAGCAGCAATCAAAGCAGCCACTGTCGCTTACTTGATAGAATTTAGCATTGTTTGCAACCATGAAGGTGGACCTTGCTATCTAGGAATAGATGTCCAGCATCACTGAGGGTCACATACTCGAGCTATGCCTCCCCTTGTCCAAAGGTAAAAAGAGCATGACTTTCTACCTTTTCATCCTCAGTAAGCATAGCGCTACTACTTATATCTCATACCTAAAAGAAAGAGAAATAGATTATAAGCCAAATATGTAATAGTATTTGATGTAAATGTATCAAGACTCCTAAGGTGCTCTTATATAGCCCATAGGTCTAAAAGAAACCCTAATCGCATGCTTTGATGACACTAAGTATGGCACCCTACGCTCGATCCGTACATCAAACCCCGAACAAGGGACGTGTGGATGCAAAATGATATCTAGTTTTGTTATCCAAAATCACTTTAAAATTAAAACTTTTACATAAGAAATCATTTCTTCATTAAAATATGGAATAAAACATCAAAAACCTTTTTGCACGTAAATCAAGGTAAATATTAGGTCATCATGTCAAAAATTTGACAGCATAATGGCTATACTAGGACACTTTCCCTAATTTTTACTTGCTTAAAAACACTTCTATATAATTAATAAACTCATCTCCTAACTTAATAGGTCCTTCTAATCTTTCAAAGACAACATAAAACACAATGAACGTCAAGCTCTCTACAATCAACATTCTTGCATGCAATCTCACATATCATCACACGAACATGCGAGAAGCAAAAAAGCAAAATCAATAGTTGAAATATTTGAATGCAAAAACCCATTGCAAAATGCATATTAGACCCAATCCCTTTGGCATCACAAAAGTACACTAACTATATAATCATTACATTTACATCACCACTACTATTACAAAAAGTTCAAAAATACCCACGTAGGTGTTATCTTCGTGTTTCCTGATATGAAAAAGCTTTGGCTCTAATCTATTACTTAATTACCTATGCATCACAAAGAAGCAATGTGATAAGCTTTTTCTTAGCGGTGTAATCACTTTAAATTGTAAAAAGGTTAGTTTAGCATGTCCATTTATGCATACAAGCCATTTTTGGTTTTAAAATCACAAACAAGCAATTATGGTGTCTCATGTGTAAAGATGCACATTTAAAGCAGAAACAATGCATTTTGATAGCATAATTACTAAGGCATTATATGAACATCAAATAACCACTATTTCATTGATATAATGCATTACATACATAAAGTTATGATATTTAAATATAAAATATGCCAAAAATCACAAACTTCATGTAACTATCATTTATAAGCCATAAGGCATAACATATATCATATTATAATCATAGTAGTTATAAGCATACAGTAGTCATACATTGCAAAGAATAATGGCATACATGTTTTTCAGTTATAATTGCCATTATGCACACATAAGGTCATATATGCACATCATAACTGTCCATATTAATGTTTTGAGTTGTATTAACATATAATCACCATTTATTTGCCATACCAATGAAAATAAACACATTTATACACCTGTTCATATCCCTTTTATTTTCCTATAATCGATCAAATAGAAGTAACCTAAGACTCAACTTAAGCCTCACTCCCTAAGTCTCGAAAGATGAGAAGGAAGTTAAAGGAATCTAGGGCTGCCCCTTTTTTATTATCCTAAGAGGTGCGAGTTGGGCACCATAAGGTAGGAGTCACCACCCGACAGAGTCGAGAAATACTTTGTAGGGCCAAAACTAGAGCGGTTTGAAACCCTACGGTTATTTATACCTCAAATTAATATAGAAATTCGTTCTGAATTTATGATACTATTCCTTTTCTCAAGCAATACTTTGCAATTAAACTAAATCACACATCTATGTAGAAACAGTTAAAGAATATATTTACATATAAATAAATAGGTGCTTGGAATCGAAATAACATACATGTAATCGGCAATTGATTATTTCGAGAACTTTGGTTCTCTCATGCCAATTTTAGAAAAGGGATTTTATTGTGGTGACTTTTTATTAAAATTGGATGATGAGTTTGTGAACTTTGGTTCTCGCATGTTAATTTGGAAAAAAGGAATTCTATTGGGTGATTTTTATTTAGAAGAATAGCTTGAGAACATTGGTTCTCGATTGTCAATTTCAGAAAATAAATATTATAATTGAAAATTTTATTGAGAAAGAATCGAACTTTATTTTATTAAAAAACATCAATTTATTAGGTAAAAATATAATTTTAACTATTACTTCTTTTTACCGTGTAAAACCATTTTTCTACCTAATTTAATGTCGATGGAATATTTCGAGATCGAAATTGAATGTATCATACATAAATCGGGTAATGGATTTAATTTGAGAACTTTGGTTCTCACATGTCAATTTTTAGAAAATAATTTTATTGTGACTTTTATTAAGAAAAATCAAACACATTTTATTCATAAAACACCAATTAATTAAATAAAAATGTTTTGGTTATTTTTCCAGTCGAATGAAAAATCATTTTCCTAATTATTACAGGATTCATGAAATATACAGGGAAATGGTTTGAAAATAAAAATAAAATACAAGGCAATTATCTAAAATACAATCTAACGAAATAAATAAATAAAATTACATTTTAGGAAGCCTAAAATACAATCTAACAAGCAATAGGCAATAATAACAAAATCAACACCCAAATATTCAAGTAACTCGCATCACAACAACAGAAATAATATATTAGCATGTGAATGAAAAATAGAAAAACGGACAAAAATTAAATATAAAAAAACAATCACAAAAGTACAAAATATTGCCTAAATAAACTATCACATCTAACTAGTAGATGGGTAATGCAAAAAGAAAAATAAAATCAGCCTAAACGAAAAAAAATAATATTTTTGATGCTAATCCAAAATAAAAGACAAATAGAAAATAAATAAAAATTGACAATCACAAAAATACAAAATATGGTCCAAATAAATTGCCACATCTAACTAGTAGATGGATAATGCAAAAAGAAAAATAAAATCAGCCTAAATGACAAAAAATAATATTTTTTGTTCAAAGCAAAATTAAAGGCATGGACAGAAATTAAAGGAAAATAAGCAGTGTCAAAAATGCAAAAATATGGCACAAATAATTTACCACATCTAACTAGTAGATGGATAAAATGGATAAGGGAAAAAAGTAGAAAATAGGTAGAAAATGTGTAGGCTAACACATTAGTATATTTGCCTTTAAAAAGATCTTGACACGAATTGAAAACGGTGCTTGAATCTCTAAAAAAATCCAAAAAAAATAGAGTTCAAAGAGTATTTTTGTGTATTTTATGTGTTTTCTCTCTCCTCTAATTGACTAACCCAACTCAAAATGACCTAATTGGCTTTTATGCATAACCCCCGAGGCACAAAACGATTGTTTTTCTTGAAAATGGCTGTTTTGCTTGAAAATGGCCGTTTCTAAGGGCGAAACGACCATTTTGGGCAAAACAGTCATTTTTAGGAGTAAAATGGCCATTTTGCCCATTCTAGGCCTAAATAGCCTTTTCGTACGCGAGAATGCCCGTTTTGGGTCAAATGGCCCAAACGACCATTTTTGAAGCCAAAATGGCTGTTTTGGGCCCATAACGGGTGTTCTATGTGCGAGATGGCCCACTTTGGGCCAAAAAAGGTTAAAATGGCCATTTTGGCCGTTTTAGGCCCAAAACGGTCGTTCCCCTCGCCAGAATGGCCTATTTGCTTCAAAATGGCCGTTTTCAATTTTTTTTTAGAAAAAGTTTTGAGATCTTCGGTTTCGACGTAAAAAATCCATTTTTGGGATTTTTATCCTTTTCATCATCATTAGGCAAACTGAACCTAGGAGCCCTAAAGATGTAGTGTCTACAGTTGCCCCCAACTTTGGTGAGGTAACTATAGAGTGTCTGATGTGACCTAAAGTTCAGAAAGGATAAAGACACGTGCCTCGAAGGCAATTTTTCTATAAGATATGCTAGGGGCGGAGTTAGTGTGATTTGGGCAGTGCTAGGACATTGCACCCATGGTTGATTTGGTTTAGGCAGTGCTAGGGTATTGCCCCTAAAATTGTGTAGTGCTAGGACATTGCACTTGAAGATGAGTAGGTTCAGGTAATGTTAGGACGTTGCACCTAAAAATCTCTTGAAAGGATTAAATTTAGGTTGCCCCCTCTTTCTTTCTTCTCTCTCTCTCTCCTCTCTCTTCACTTCTCTCTCTTTTCTATCTCTCCACTCTTTTCTCTCCTCTCTTTCTCTCTCCTTTCTTCTCTCTCTCTCTCTCTCTTTTCTCTCTCTCTCCTCTCTCTTCTCTCCTTTCTCTTCTCTCCTCTTCCTATCTCTCTCTCTTCTCTCTCCTCTCTAAAGTCGTGCAGTGCTAGGACATTGTACTCAATGGTTAGTTGGCTCAGACAATGCTAAGACGTTGCATCAGAGGTTTAGGCAGTGCTAGGACATTGCACCCAAGGTTGATTGGTTTAGGCAGTGCTAGGACGTTGCACCTAAAGTTGGGTAGTGCTAGGACATTGTACCCGATGGTTGGTTGGCTCAAGTAGTGCTAGGATGTTACACCTGAGGTCTTGGTAGTGCTAGGACATTACACGTAGGAGTGGTTGGTTCAAGCAGTGCTAGGATGTTGCACCTAAAGTCAGGCAGTGATAGGATATTTCACCCGATGGTTGGTTAACTCAAGTAGTGCTAGGATATTGCACCTGAGGTCTGGGTAGTGCTAGGATGTTGCACCTAAAGTTAGGCAGTGCTAGGACATTACACCCAAAGATGAGTTGATTCAAGCAATGCTAGGATGTTGCACCTGAAAAACTTTTGGAAATGACACATTTATAAAGTCCCCTAGAAAATTTAGGTTGCCCCCTCTTTCTTTCTTCTCTCTCTCTCTCCTCTCTCTTCACTTCTCTCTCTTTTCTAT
>CANXYI011961529.1:0-12798 GCA_948208565.1 Hura crepitans
GAAGTTCAAACTTAACTAAGAAGGCCATTACATCCTTAAGCAATTATTGACAAAATGGTCACCAATATTACAAATCTTGAGGGTAACGAGCTCTAAAAGCTTATGAACATCGACAAGTTGAAATAATTCTATTGTCAAAAAAAGATGAAAAAATGATCACTAGGCTAAAAACCCATAATTGGAAGGTAAAGCAAAAATTAGAGCACACTGCTAAAGCAAAAACCCTATGAGGGTGTTTCAAGTGAAAGTTAGGGGATTGAGAGAAAATACTCAGTCAAGAAAACCTAAAAAGGCTGACTGTTGATAGGTAACATCAAGATGATGTTAGAATATTCATGGTAGCAATATCAAAATGTTCACGCTTGTTTTTACAACATTTAATGTTGCATGGCTATGTTTATTAGGAAAATGTTTAGTGACATCTTATTGTTAAATTCGCACAATATAGGCTAAAACTATTTTCCTCATGTAATCAAATACATTTTATAAGTCTATGTAATCATTAAATGTTCCCTTCATGTGTCTTTTAATAGCATGTGTTCTATTGTCTCATGTAGTGCTCATAATCCAATTCTTATAGGCAATATCAGTAGAGGCATCAAAATCACCTATCTCATCCTGCATGAAGTGTATTGCTAGGAGGGCTCATGAGTTATGGTAATTCCTCAAGAAATAGGTTGTAACATTAGCACCATAATAATGGCAAGGCTTGGTCACAGCCTATTGAGGCCTGCCATATTACTGGTAGCAGCAAGCAGGATTGTAAAAAGAAGCGATGATAAGCCTAACAATGGCACACACTTGATGTGGCCTCCAAACATAACATGGTTCAGTCTTTACCAATTACACATCCATTGATTTTATCATTAGAAATCAATGAGAGCTAGAAGATACCTCATCAGCTGGCTATGAAATGTCGAAGGATACATTGAGGGAGATAATGGTTTAGACCATACATCCTTACTTGCTTATAAGGGACTTCGATATGAGTGCATTTTTTCTTGTAGCCACACCTGTAAAATAAAGAGAGAGAGAGAGAAGGGGCTATTAGGTTAAAGAACCTACAAGGGTCATCTAAGCAAAACCAGGCCAGGCCACTAATGTGAAAACATAAAAGGGGCACATCAGGCAAAAATTTAGGTAGTTTGCTAGAGAGAAAACCCAAAAAAAGGCTTTTTAGGCAAAAATTAGGACTAAGATAAGATGTACAAAAAAGGAGAGAAAATAGGAAAGAAATATGAAAAAATATCTAAATGCTGCTGTATGAGTAAAGGGCTCTTCTAAAAGAAAGACATTAAATTACATCTGCACATATCCAGACTAGTTAGGTCTCTACCAATATAAAAAAGAATGGGTTATTCCTTATCTAAATCCCATCAATAACTTAAAACACTTTGTAGTTGCAATATAGCTTATCAGAAGCAATATTTAATTATAATGATAAGACCATCATAGTGGTGACACCTAACATAATAGGTGAAATACCATTCCCTTGTTCAAAGGCATCATAACTACCTCTAAAGACATTATATCCACACTTAGCACCAGGGCATGGGCAAAGAAAGGAGAAATGTTTAAAGCTTATGCCACTTTCATGGGATAATTTTGGCTGAGAATGGGCATGCAAGGTAAAAAGGTGTGATGGAAATGAGACCATAATGTGATAGCAAAATCTGGCAATGAACACAATTGTTGATGTGAGAAATAAAAAACAAAAAGGATAGGATCTTAAGAGTTGAGGGCTCCTTTAAAAGGTTCTTATCTAACCTCCTTTAAAATATCTCTAAAAGGTTGCCATCCCACACCTTATGAGTATCAGTGACTCTATTAGCATGCAATTGAAAAGGAGAAACCATTTAATAAGTAAGTAAGTGAAGCAACATGAAGAGGAAGAGTGAGTACAGGTTGTATTAAGTGAAGCAACATGAAGAGGAAGAGTGAGTACAGGTTGTATAAAGGAGGACACATTTATAGCATGGAGTTTTTTTTATCGGATAAAGATTGTTATCTGATTAGAAGAGCACCCAGACTCTGAAACAGGTTAAAATTATTAGTGCATTGATAGGATTCCTTTTACTGAACAAGGGGACAATAATTGAGGTATGTAGTAAAAAAAGAACCAAACCATCTAATCAAATAATGGGATATCCCATTGATTGACGATCCTTTGTGGGCTCATTTCTATTGTATTTTTAATTGTGGTCATTAAATTATTATAAATCACAATCCAGAATCATCTATGTAAAAAACAAAGAAGTATTGTATTAACCATTCACACTAAAAACTAAAAAGCAAAAAATAAAAAAATAGTATTATACTAGCATTTTCCGATATAGCGGCCCATAAAAACAAAGGAAAAAGAAGCATTAATATTTTTCTTCTTTGGCTAGACTATCACTATGGACCCTGATCCTCTTCCTCGATTGTCTCTCCTTGTGTGGGTGATTATATAGGTGGTATTTAGCTCTTTTATCTTCTTTTGTAATCCTTTAGAGGACTCCTCCTCCTTGTGCAGATAGCTCTATCAAATGCCACAACTAAGGAAACTTGGATCAGTATCACATAAACATTTATCACATGCATACACATTAGAAAAATAAGACTTACCTTGAGATTTTAAAAGATTGAGAGGCATAAACTCATGGTTACCTCAACTACCTTGTAAACTTGCTCAACATCTGTATGACTTACCTGCACACACAAAGCACAAAAAAAATGTGTTTTAAATACTGAAATGAAGAAAAATGAAAGACAATGACAATAAGCAAAAGAAACAATACTAGCTTGGTATTAAGAGGATCGAAAGTGATCTTTAAAGTCAGGTTGACCTCCACTTAAACCAACTGATTCATATACTTATGGTCCTAACTAGTAATAATATTCCTCAGATCACTAGTCAAGTGACCAATAACCTCACTACCCTAATTAATCCATTCACTATCAGGAGCATGTGTGCCACTAGCTATAGCATATAAAGGGTGAGGCCTTTTAGCCCACTTAGGGTATGAAGCACTACTACTAGCTATAGGTGCGATAGGAGAAATTAGTGATGGCTGCTATGAAGATCCCTACAAAAGAAAAAGATGGATCTATTAAAAAGGGTAAAAAGGAAAGTCAAGGATAGTTATGAAATAGATATATGGTTTTTACCTAATTGAGACTTAAGTAAGGAGGCACAATACATAATAGTGTCATCCAAGTCTAAGTGTTATAATCACCCTCCATGATGAGGAAGTTTTCCACGGGATATCCAGACAAGCTTTCCACTATCTCCATATCCTATATTTTTATCACCTCAAATGTCTTTGGTAGCACTAGGTTTATAATCTTATGAGTAGTAGGATTGTCCTCCTAGTGTTCCACCTACTCTCGAAGGTACCAAACCTACCTATCAAGAAGTGCCATCAAATAGTGGATGTAAGATAGCTCTAATGCAAGGGTCAATAAGGGAGTTAAAGGTTCTCTCTTCTTCACAGGGTCTTACCAAGCCAAGTTGACATGCAAAGGACAAAGCATAAAGATGAAGTCAGGTACGTTTTATAGGCCCATGGAACCACACAAGAATGCTAACAAGAGGTTATATGTTTTGTAGGTACTTACAATAGCTTGAGTGTGGGAGTTGACCATCGAACATAGGTGGTCAAAATCATAATGAGGTAGTGATTAGATCTAGCATGGCGTGGTATTGATCTCCATAGTAACACTGGGATAAGAAAGAAAGAAAGAACTTACCAATATGGCTATAACCAATTGTTGAAAATATAGGGATCCTTGGACAAAGAAGCCCAAGGAGTGGTAGAAGAATACTATTTTTTAATTCCCCAAATCATTTCTTGAGACCTACTCCAGATGCCTTAGATTCGATATGAAGCTATGGATAAAGTACCACCCGAATTTGAAGTAGGGTATTCCTAGGGAGATAAAAGTAAAAAGCCCATGCATAAACGATCTTCTCATATGCGCTTATAAGGACACGAGCTACTCTAACACTACAGAAAGCCTATTGGTGCCACTTAACTCCCTTTAAAATAGACATCCAAGCATTTAACTCACACAATTGTTCCACTTTTGGTGAAAAAGTGCACCAGAGCCCTGTTGTACACTAGAGGCTAACCTAACCAAGAAGTTAAAAGGGGTAATAGTCATATCTCCCTAAGTAAATTGGAATATGTAGGTGGTGTCCATCCACCTCTCTGCTAAGGCCTATATAGCCAAAAGGTCACGTCTCTTACTATCATTCTTTAACTAGCTATTTACTAAGTTACCTAAACTAGTGGCCAAAAATTGGGTCCGAATGCCTTCAATAAATTGGTTGTCCTACTAGTAGGCCTTAGAAGTGCTACCTCCAGTCTTAGTCACCTTTTACCAAACACAAGCAAAATAGCATTGGTGTTACTTTATGGAGTATAAAATGATGCAAAAGCATGAAAAAATATAAATAAATAATGTTAGCCATTCAAATATCCAATCAGATGATAGAAACCAAATGGATATGTAACACATCAGAATGGACGACACAATCCTCGATCAAATGCATGAATATCACTAAAAGTTCATGAACAGACAATAAAAATATAAAAAGGGAATACAAAATGCCTTTGAATGAGGAGGGATCATTTGATCGAATGAAGGCCAATCCTAATGGGTAAAATGACCATTAACGAATGATTCCCTTATAAGTAAAAATAAAATGACAAAGTTTTATTTATTGTAATAAATCTAATGATTTTTCATCTAATTAGACAAATTGAGCCAAATGAGGGCAAATAATCACACCCTATTAGATGAAAATCTCTAAAACTAATACATGAACACTCATCAGATCAGATGACAAATACGCCTAATTAGGTGAATGTTCTTGAAAGGCAGCTTCAACCCTAGATTTTACCTTGTCCATTTTAAATAAGTAATTAATTTCCTAATTAGTTCTTATGTCAGGTAGATCATCTTAAGTGTAAAGGGAGCTTAAAGGACTATATTTCATATACAAAGCCTACATCATATTAGATGTTCAAGATTTGCTTCCTTGAATAATTTGATCAAATATTGGGAATGTTTAATCGCATAGATTTTTATCTCTATAGTTCAAGAAAATTCATAAGTAGCAATAAAAATGAAAGAAAAAAGATGGGAAGAAAAAGGATTTGAGTACTCACCATGGGGAGGAGCTCGTCATAGATGTGCTTATTTAGGCAGTGCATCATTGAAATTCACCCTCGAAGGGAATTCCATGCTAAGTGGGAATGCCTCATTTATGATGCTTGATGAGTAGCTCGAAGCTGATGTCCTCCCATGGCTTGAGTGTTATTATAGATGGGGCCGAAGGTATAAGAATCTCAAGAGGATTTGCCATCAAATATCATAAAGAGAATTATCAAAATTTGAAAAAAAAGGAAAGAGAATGGGAGAATGCAACAAGGGAAATTTTTGTTTGAAATTTAAAATTGTGTTTAGGGTGATTATGGCTTTTAAGAGTCAAAACATCCCTTGGAATCTCACCTATTCATTTGATCGGATGTTACCTATGTCCTCCAATCGGATGACTTTCCTTTATTCAATTAGATATGCACCTCTCATCAAGGACAACTCGCCAAACATTTTTTAATGCCTTATAAGCAACCTGAGATATACTTTCAAGCCCAATCAAGCTCGCCCCACCCTTCCTTAGCTTTCATATAATTACATCCATGATTCAGTTTCCACTTTTCTTGATCCGAAGTCATTCATTTTTCCACACGAAACCACCATCCTACCCACTATCACCTCTACACTACTACATTTTGCTTCAACCCTAATGCCTGAGCTTCTACTAGTGAAAAAGGCAAACTAATAAGCTTTTTCACTCCCCAATGCATTAACACAACCCTAGTTACTGAGAGCAAGCTAATAAGCTTTCTAAAACCCTTTTTTATCATGGGTAATATATTCTGTAGTTAACCATGATGAAAAACAATGCCAGGTTAGATAAAAGAACAAAACCAAAAATAGAACATGATTACTAAACTTAGCCTCTAGGCTCTTTTTTTGCTTTTAAGAGCATGATCAATTAAGCTAACTCGAGCTGTACCAACCAAGTAAAGGCATCTTTTGAAATCATCAACACAACCTCAAGGCTTCTTCATCTACCATAAGGGCATATCTCCAAAAGCTTACTCAAATCGAACCTACTGATTAGAGGGAGCTCTCAAAATCATTAACATAACCTCAAGGCTTCTTTCATCCGCCTCTAAGGGTATGCCTATAAAAGTTGACTCAAATCCCACCTATCGAGTAGAGGGAGCTCTCGGAACTAACTTGGGGTGTGAGAGAATTACACAATAGGTCATTAAACTTTAGTGTGTATAACTCGATAATCATAAAAGAAATTTTAGTAACCAAAATACAAACAAAGTAATGTTGACTTACAAAATAAAATGAAAATTACCAAAAATTATAAGTTGACTATCGGTAATTGCCATATGGCATGGCATGTAGAGTGACACATGTAAGCTAGTTGCCCAAGTCAGCCAATAAATAATAGACACATGACATCCATGGGTAAGAAACCTACATTTACTAGTTTCCTTTACTTTTTGTGAAATTTATGTTAGTTTCTTTGTATTTTAGTTATGAAAATTTCTTTTGTGACCACAGCATTATACATGTTAAAATTTGATGACCTTTTTTGTAATTCACTCCCTGAGGCATAGGTATGTGTCCTTCACTTTCTAAACTTTGATAATGATCTATATACATATTTGTAGCCCACATCAAAATGGGGCCAACTGTAGACACTGCACATGGGAGTCTATAGTTCTAAAGAATTCTAATGATGATATCACCAAAGCTAGAACTGGTCTTTGAAAATTCTTAATTGAGAAGTGGGTCAAAAGCCAAAATAGGTACGATCAAATGAGGTTTATTTGAAAGGATGTAACCTTCATCTGATTAAATGAAGTTATAAAACCAAAAGAAAATTTTCAATAAAATAAACATTTTTGTGAACTACAACATTGATCGAAGGAAGTGTCTTAATTAAAGCCTTTATCCAATTAGACAAACTTTCAAATACTAAAAATAGACGTGTGTCCCCTTCTCACTGAACCAATTAGAGGTCTGAATACTTTGACCTCCAACCTTTTAAAGGGTAAATTTTAGTCCTGATAAAAGAGGCTGAAGCCATTTTTCGCAAAAACATCCCATAAACTCTCTTAAAAAAATAAGAAATAATAGAAAAGAAAGAGGGAAAGGGGAAAAAACTTTAAACTTTCCCATATTCCTTCACTTTATTACTAATAAAATAATCCATTTCAACCCTTAATCTCACTTTTCAATAAGGAATCTTAGAGATAAAGGGAAGCTTAGGTATTTTCGTAAGGACTACTCAGTGTATTCTCTTTTATTGTTGTATTTTCATTCCCATTTTAAATCTTTAATGTGCATCTTTGTTTAAGTTACTTACGCCCTTTCTTTCTAAATATAAATCTTGTTTTGTTATGTTTCTTACATTTTCTCTAATTTTTTTCTTATAATAAGACCTTAGCAATTTTAGACACATCAAAATCCCTTTTTAGGACACTAATTGAGATTTTCTACCTAAAAATAAGACCTAGGTTCATCTGGACAGATAACCAAGTTCATCCATTCGAATGAATGCTCTTCGTATGCAAAGTTGCTACCTTTCTTACCTTAAGGCTTAAGTCTTCTTGGGATAAGACTCATATCCGATCAAATGTCCTTAGGACTAATCAGATGTGATTGTATCCCTAAATAAATTAACTTTCTTTTTATCTAGATGCTTTTTGTTTGCCTATTTCTAGATGAACATCACATCATGTCAGTTTGTCTAATCGGAAGTATATTCTTTATATTAAGATAAAGCTTGCATTTTAATACATGAGTTTTCATTATTCAAATGTGTTATCTTTTAGCTGAGCTCGAAGGAGATCTGATCGAATGACCATATGTTTGATCAAGTTTAAGAGGGCCCTAAATGATAATAAGATGCTTGGTTTTATTGTCAACTATTTTTTAGTTCCTTGTTATGGGGTATATCCGATCGGACGATTCATCTAATCGCCTATTAGTTCTAACTAATTATTTTTTGTATGTTTCTGCTCATTTATTGTTTCTGATGATTGTTAGACTCTGAGTTTTAATCTAAAAGGAAGCTAAGACCATTAGATTATTTTTTATTTCAATGTTCTTTTTTTTCCTTTAAGTCTTTTAGATTTATTTAAAGGTTAGATTTGCTAAAGGGTTGTAATAGTTTTATTTCATTACTAGCATATTTCCCTCTGTAATTCTATTAATGTTGTAATATGATAGAAAAATGATTTTTGATACATTTTAAGAAAGGGGATGACCAAAGAAAACATTTTATAAAAAAATAAAGACTTAATCATGTGAAATTAAAAGTTTCAAGGACCAATGTCCTTAAACCCATAAAACCACTTGTGAAATTGGGAAAATAAAAGCTTTAATAAAAAGGGTTTTTTATTCAATAAAAATGCTTTAATTAGCATAAACTACATTGGAACCAATATTCCAATAACCCAAAAAAGCTCTTATTTAAATAAATAATACAAATGTTCTAACTAATAAAAAGTGCTTTTTGGAATCAAAGTTCCATGATTCCATAAAATTAAGTTTAGATTTTATACTATAAGGGGTTTTAATAAATGGTTTAGAACCAAAGTTCCATAAAATATTTTTTTGGACTAAAGACGATTAAGCATTCTATTGTGTATAAATATATAGCTTTTGTATTAATGTGTAAAGGTGTTTATTTATTTCTTGTAATCGCATGACTAGAGATCTAATCAAAGTTGGAACCAATGAGAAGAAAACCACTAGTAATCTCGAGGCATAAGTAAAAGGGAATTTCTAAATCTAGAATCTTTTTTTTTGTTTACTTCTTACATTGACCACCTGGGTGGCAACTCGTACTCACCACAGGGTAAACCACCTTATAAAGGACACTTGAGCTCTTTGTTTAAGCATGCCTTCTTGAGGCCCACTTAGGTAGTTCTCGAGTTAATCCCGATTAAGGTACCTCTAAGTCCCTTATAATGGGTCTTTATAATAAAAGGTAACATGATCGGTTAGTTCACTATTTAATATACCTAAAGGTATAAGGCTTTGGGTGATTGATATGCTAGCAATCCTCTAAATTTAAGTGTAAATGGGTTTATGTTTTGCAACATCATACATGGTATCAGAGGCACAAATGATAAAGTTTGAAATGCATGGAACTGATAAAAATTAGAATATTAAAAGGAATATTATTTAGGCATTTTCAAATTCAATTCTCGATCTCTAGTGAAGTTGCCACTGTAGAAAGACGAGGTGGTTTAATGGTGCCACCAGTTGGATTTACATTAGGACCTATTGATCTTTTGCCTAGTAAGGGTATCAATATCTTATTTATGCCCTTACAATATACCTTTTTTATATTCTAATATTTATCAATCTAGTATAAGGCAAACAAGCAAATAAATTTAAACTATACATCATTTTTGAACATCAAGAATAGTAAATTACAATAATTAAATCATACATTAATCAATAATAATAAATAAAATACAAAATATTATACATCTAAAAAATGGGTTATTCATTAATTAAGTGATGACTTGACAATTTCATGTAATTTCATAGAAATTGATGATAACTGACCAATTGTCATCTCTAGGAAATTAGCCTTTATTAAAATACATTTTAATGATGACTTTTATTAAGCAAAAATTGAAACCATTTTATTAGGAACACACCAATTAATTAATAAAAAAATCATTGATGTGAATTAACTTTAGGCGCGTAATAAGTTTAAATGGTCTAGTTATTATAACTAAATTGAATAGAGTATATAAAACAAGAATGAACCAAAATAAATTGAACTCAGAATAAAATAGGTCTTAGCTTCCGGTCGAGTGGTCGGTGCAAACTACTTCATAATCTGCGATATGTTCATATGGACTACTTTCTTAATATCCATGAACATAACTATCACACTAAACAAAATGATTAGAATAACAATACTAGGTCTATATGGATCTTATATCAGAACAATATCACATGATATAATCACATATTTATATTATACTTTAAGTAAAATATGCATCCCTAGATTTATCACATTTTATATTATTAATGAACTTAAATAACCAAATAGCGTGCTACGTTAAAAGCAAGTAATCGATGTAGGTCCACATAGATTTTATTTCTTGTAAGATATCCGTAAGGACTAACAATGCGATCCAGAATGTCAATTATGATTATTATAAAGCACGAAACAACTTAAATGTAAACAAAACATGTATTGCATTAACCTACTCCTATAATTGACATGGGGATTATGAAGATTCACTTTATATGTCTAATTAATAATAAGAGAATATTGGTTTCATACTATGAAAGTAATAAAAGTAACGGCCTCAAGCTTACCTAATTTGAAGATTCAAGCAATAGATCAATTGTTAGGTTTCAAAATGAAATTATATCTTTTAATATAAGTTCGAACTAATAGAGTCGCTTCCTTGGCATGATTTGCTTAGAATAATTCTTAATGTATTTTAAGTCTGTAATTTGGCTCTTTAGATGAGTATTTAAAGGTTTCTGATGAAGGCTTCTCTTTAAAAAATAGAAAGTTTCATCAAAATAGGAATTAGAGTTCAAATAGGAGTTTAAGTTTTCGAAAGCTTTACAGATTTAAGCCCATATTGACCATATGTTAGGGAATGATGTCCATGCAAACCATGGGCCATGAAGTCAATGTAGACTATGGGCTATAGGCTTAATTCTTGTGGGATTTGGCTTGGAATTTACTGTGGACTATGGTCTATGAAGTCTGTGTGGACTAAGGTTCAGGTTTTCTTGACTTATTGCTTGGGCTTGTCTTTGGTAATCACCATAGGCTCAAAACTCGTGTTTATACTCGAATATGGAATCACGTAACAACCCGTATGAACCACTTTTTTGAAAAAAATATTTTTAATTATTTCAGTTATTAGGATAAAATTAATTTTTTCAAATCAAATTTAACAATGTTATGTCATTTTTTGCTATATAAAGAATTCTTATTGCTCTAATGTATACTATAATATGTTTTCGTAAAAAAAAAAACCCATAACTTATCATCGTTACTTTCATTTTCAGGCATTTTTTTTATCACCTATTAATAGTCATCTTATCTTGATTGTTTCACTTCTTTCATACGGGCCTTCTTTTCTATACAAGTATTTCATTTTTTTCTATTTTTCATTTTTATTTTCTTATTAATTTTTGACTATTTTTGATTTTTAATAACTTGTTATAAAAATTAAGTTAATAATAGAATGACAATTAAAATTTCTAAGTTCGTAGTAATGAACTTACATATGCCTTTAATTAGTATATTGTAAATAACTTTATTTTTAAATTTTAAAACATTTATGCATTTAAAGAAAAATTTTAAACATTCATAAATATCTATCACTTGATATATTAGGCAAATTAGTTTGTATAATATAACACTTTAATTAATTCTTTTTATAATTATTAGTAAAAGTGCATGTGTAGTGCACACATCTATTATTTTTAATTAAATTTACTCTATATTTTGCTTAATTCTTCATTTTTTATAAATAATTTTGTTATTCTCATTAAAATCCCTCTTTGTAATGTAACATATAACTACTCAAGTGAAGCATCCTTTTGCTATTATATATATTTGTATATTATTTATTCATGTATATATATAATTGTCAATTTAAAATAAAAATTTAAATATTTTATTTAATAAATTTAATAATCTAAATAGGTAAATATATAGATATTTAAACATTCTATTCAACAAATTTAATACTTAAATAGAAGTTTAAATACAAGAATTCTATTTAATAAAAAAAAACTTACAAAATATAATATTTAAAAATACATTTGATTTAGTAATATATTTTCCTATTTAGTAAAATTCTCATTTAGTATCCTAATTTTTTGTTTAATAATATATATTTCAATTTACTAAAATTCTCGTTTTAAATAAGAATTGAATATAATGAGGATATTTAGTTTAAAAAAGTTCGTCCCCACATAATAATAATAATAATAATAATAATATTTTCCATAATATTTTTAAAAAATAAATATTTTTCTTTCGAATTTATATAAGTATCAATATTTAGAAGTGTTTAAATTAATTTTTTTTTTAAAAATATAAAGTTAAAATTTATTTTGATAGTTTGAATATTAGTCAATTTAATTTTATAAAATATTTAACTTGAGAATGACCTTATCCAAACTTGATTTACACAACTTATTTGACAAGTTTAATCTATATCAATTTCTTACTAAGAAAAAGTTGTCTTGATCTGCATTATATATATATACTTACAAATATGCGGAAGACATAAACTTAGAAAGAGAGAGAAAAAGACATAACACTAAATAGCCTTTTTTTTAAGACAAACATAACTCTATGTACTTCTATTAGAGTTTTTTAAATTTCCAACCATTTGTAAGAAGTAATTTATTTTGTAATTAAAATAGAGAAGAAAGAAAATATGCATCAAGAGACTTATTGCTCTTTTTATTGTTGTGTCCTTTGAATGATACATAATAGGTATATAGAAAAGAAGCCTTTCAAATAGACTCTGAATATGATAAGAAAACTAAGTAGGCAGAGTCTATCTGTAATTATCTTATCCACAAGTAGTCATCCACTTACATTATATTACAACGCTTCCCTTTATATGACTATACATTATGAATATGACTCATTAAAATCTTGTTAAGAAAAATCTAGTGGGATAAAAACTTAAAAACGGAAAAAGAGTATAA
>CANXYI011961536.1:0-10076 GCA_948208565.1 Hura crepitans
AACATATATTAAACCTAAAAGAGGTGTTTATCCCTATGTACACCGTAATAAGTGTTTAATAGACAATTCGGGCATATTGTGTCTTGGATGACCATATGCCATGAAATAAATGTGAAATGGCAAATATGTAATGAAAAATATTAAATGACATGAAAATAGTGGTTTAAGGTGCATATGGCATGAATGTGGCAAAAATGCATGTTAAAATATGCATGATTACTAAAATGAGGTTTTTGATGTAAATATCCAATTATAGTCACTCGATAACTTAAACAAGGAAGTTAAAAGCTATATAAGATTAAATAAGATGGTGAAACTAAAACATATCATTTTATGATACAACAACCTAGGAATGGATCGGTTAACTAGTCAACTAGGGGACATAGTAGCTGTTAGGGCACTTATATGCCTAGATTATGTATTTAAGGGTTCACTATGTGTCTTACCCATTGTAACACCCCCTGCCTATTCTTGAAGGAAATAGGTAAAGTGTGCTACTTGCCGTGAGGTCACCCATTATTAGATTTCCCCCAAGGACCTTTTATTTAACTTTTACCTAACTTTAACCAACTTTGACTTAGCCTACCCATTTTGTATTTTTGTCTACTTAGCCTTTTATTACCACCTATTTTAGACTGTTGAAACCTCAAATTATGACTACTAAACATTTACAAACAATCAGGTATTATAATGGGTACCCGAGTGAAAAACCCAAATTAAACCTATAAGAAAACACATCTAAACCCCTTTCTATATCAAACCTCCCTCCTAGACTCTTTTAGTCCTTAGCATATCATCAAACATCATCCTACACATAACACAATATATAGAGTCTCAAACCTATGGGCACATAGATATAAACATGCATATGATATATTAACAACTAGAATTATACAAATATATAAGTTTATTATCTCAAGTTTTACATTACAACCCATAACCCACACTAACCTACTATACACCAGTGCATATCTATAATGAACAAAAGAAAGACAAAAGTACACCTTGAGGACTCAGGAGTAGCTAAATTGATGTTGTCTAAAGCTGAATGACCCTCGATTTACAACCTATGCGTTGAAAAATTGACATGCCAAGTATAAACTCAATGGTGGAATAGACCAAATACAATATGTCAAAATACAATGCACACATATGAAATATGCAACACACAGCTTGCATACTAGTGCCCTATATCACTATGTCCAATTCTATTATCCAATCAAATCTATATACTTAATTCATAATCAAGTTCATTACAATTTAGGCCTCTAATAGACAGATAATACTTTAAGGCACTGGATAACGAGAACTATCCTATGTAGTGACCCATATTTTAGACATCGGTAGTTGCACCTACCTCGCCCTGATAGTAGGGATCAGTCCGTAGACCTTCTAATATCAAACTGGTAGATAGTAGGGATCAGTCCATAGACCACCTAATATCTACAAATGGGATAACAAGGACTAGCCCCATGGGAACTCCTAATACCCTGAGTCACATCATCAACACCATAAGTGGATAGTAGGGATCAGACCCGTAGGACCTTCTAATATCCATAGACAACAAATAGGTAGTAGGGATCAGCCTAGGTGGACCTCCTAATACTCAAGTGTGCAGGGTTCATCTCAGAACCTCGATGACTATAGCTACCACATCCAATAAACACTAGTGGCCCCAGAAGGACCAAACTAACTAGAAGTTGCTAACTCCCTAGTTGACTAGTTAACCCATCCAATAGGTGTCTAATTGATGGGCCAAATATCTATCCGAGATGATTATTCTTAATCTTATTACTTTTTAAGTCCAATATGTCACTAATTTACATGCCATGCCAAATTGCAAACCAAATGCCATAACGTGTCTATCATCGTAAAGTTACTATTCATTTGTTCAACTCTAAATTGCATGTCCTTCATAATCCAACCCATACCAACTCTAATTTCCATCATTTCTTTATATGTTCATACCTAAGCCATACTCACACAATAATGTTCATGTTTATGCCATACAAGTTATTACTTTGTCATAACATACATATCCACTTAAGCTACCATTTCACCAAATTTTCATGCCAAACATATTACTACTATTATCCATTTCTCATTATGGTCTATACCCTCCATTTATTTGTCATTTTCTCACCTAACATGTTTGCACATGCCATGTCACATTACATACACCATTCAGCCAAAGCACACTTATGCACATACACATGGATTCCTTTCTATTTAGTCATGCCAAACCTATTAAATTAAGTCCATTAACATTACTAAAAAACCATTTTGCTTCATTATAATATTTAACAACATGAACACACAATTCTATACAACTCAAATTCACAAATTCATAACAATTTCATAGACATACTAAATATTAGTCTATTCTATATACCTAGGGTGTGAAAACACTATTTTCCCCACCACTTGGTGGCTTGTAAGCTTGCTTTCCATCAAAGGTTTCCTTAGCACCTAAACATACACAATCCATCCTTAGAAAAATTCTCAAAATTTCTAAGTAGCTCCAAATTGAAATCTAAAACCATGGGTAACCATAGAATACCTTAATCTACCTATACCAAAAATAAAAAAATGGGTTAAAGGCACTTACTCAAAAAAAGTCACTATTCACTCAAGTGAGAGATCTCTTAATCTTAGCTCTATTTCTCACTTCTGTCAGAAGATTTGGATTTCAGAGACTATAGAGGTAAGAATTTATATAAATTTTATGGGTTTTAATGGAGAGAGGAGAGAGAAAAAATGAAGAAAAAGAATGGTTGATAGGAGAGAGTGGCGTCATCTTTTTAGCTTTAAAAGGAAGAAGATGACTAGTTTACACATGTGAGCCTTGCATATGTGTAACCTCTTATATACGGGTAAGTGGGTGGCCTTGATTGCGAAACATAGCGATCTAACGGCTCATATCCTCCCTATGCCTTTTTAAGCTTTAAATATTCATAGAAAATTCTTTGGACCTCTAAAAACACTCATTTCAATTTCAAAAAACCTCGATTAGTGTCACTAAGGCTCACATAAAATTTCAGGTGAAAATTCCACAATTGATATTATTCACTTGCCAGAATAAAATATTCAAAAAAATATCAAATAACCTTAGAAAATTAAAAATCCTTCTCCATTATACTCATTGGAAATTTTGAGGTTTAAGGTATGGCATTTTTTGAGTCTGTCTGGGCACATCCTGGGGCTATCTTGGCACAAACTCATTTTATCTCCTTATACACTAATTGTCGATCTGTAATGATTTATTGTTTTGCTAACTTTTTTAAATTCATTCATTTTACATATTTTCAAGCTTGTCAAAGTTTTATGACTAATACACCCCTTTTTAGCCTCATGGTGATGCCCGCACCACAAAGAACATCACTTAGGCGTAAAAGGTACTGTTCATAAGACCCTGACCTACGGGCATTACAATCCTTCCCCTCTTAAGAAATTTTGTCCTTGAAATTACCTATATTGAAAAGGTAAGGATATTGCATCTACATTTGTTCCTCGCTTTCCCACGTTGCTTCCATCATATTGTGGTGCTTCCATAACACCTTCACTAAAGGGATTGACTTGTTCCTTAACTACTTTACTTCCTTTGCTAGAATCTATAATGGTTCTTCCTCATATGTCAAGTTCAGCTAGACTTATATCTCCTCTGCAACTATCACGTGTGACGGATTTAATCAATATTGCCTTAATATTGATACATGAAAAACATCATGTATCTATTACAACTCTAGGGGCAATACAAGTTTATATGCCAAGGGTCCCACTCTTTTTGTGATCTCATAGGGCCCAATTAATCTTAGATTGTGTTTTCCTTTCTTGCCAAATCTGAGCATCTTATTCCACAGTGACACTTTCAAGAATACCTGATCACCAAACTCATATTCAATATATCACCTTTTTAAATCAGTATACAATTTTTGTCAATTAGAGGCAACTTTTAATCTTTCCTTTATGATCTTGACTTTCTCCTTGACATCTATAATCAAATTAGATCCAACAACCTTGCTTTCTCCCACTTTACTCTAATAGAGAGGAGTTTTACACTGGTGACCATATAAGGCTTTATATGGTGCCATCCCTAAGCTGGCTTGATGGTTGTTGTTATATGCAAACTCAGCCAATGCTAAATACTAATCTTAGTTGCCTTTAAACTCTTTGGCACAACTTCGTAGCATATCTTCTAACACTTGTGTCACTCTCTTTGATTGTCCATCTGTCTGAGGATGGAATACTGTACTATACAACAATTGAGTACCTAAGGCTCCCTGTAACTTCTTTTATGATCTGAAGGTAAATCTCGGGTCTTGATCTGAGATTATAGTTGCTGGCACTCCATGTAATCGCACTATTTCATCAATGTACAATCTAGCCAGCTTCTCTAATGAATAGTCCATCCATACTGGTATGAAGTGGGCTATCTTTGTCAGCTTATCCTTGAATACCTATATGGCATCACACTTGCCCCTAGTCAAAGGCAATCCCATGATGAAGCCTATGGTGATTTTCTCCCATTTCTATTCTAGAATTGCAATCTGCCTTCACCTACTTACAAGTCAAAAATCAAGCCACGTACTCAGCTACCTCTCGCTTCATTCTTAGCCACTAATAGTGAGGCTTCAACCCAAGGTACATCTTTATGCTTCTTGGGTGTATATAATATGGGGCTTCATGTGCTTCTTTCAAAATTTGCATTCTCAACCCATTTATATGTAGTACACACAGCTTATTTTGGTAGTATAAGCTTCCATCGTCACCTAGCTCAAAGCCTATTGCCTTTCCCTCCTTAACTTTACTCGTAAGTTACACCATTTGAGTATCCCTCAATTGAGCTTCCTTTACTTGCTACCTAAAGTCAACTTTGGCTTGTAGTTTAGCCAATATTGCACCTTCTACTATGTGTTCCACTCTGGCACGCATCAATTTCAAGGTACCTATAAGCTTCCTACTCAAAGCATCTGTAACTATATTTGGCTTCCCTAGATGATTGTTAATCAGGCAATTGTAGTCCTTGATTAACACCATCTATTGCCATTGTCTCAAATTCAGCTCTTTTTGTGTAGGCAAATACTTCAGGCTCTTATGGTCAATGTAAATGTAGCATTTCTCTCCATACAAGTAATGTCTCTACACTTTCAATGCAAACACAATTGCAGCTAATTTTAAGTCATATGTGGGGTGGTTCTTCTTGTGAGGCTTTAACTGCTTGGAGGCATAAGCAACTACCTTGCCTTCTTACATCAACATGCAACCAAGTTTATTGTGTGAAGCATCATTGTATATCACAAACTCCTTAACCTATTTTGGTTAGGTAAGTATAAAAGCCTCTGTCAGCATCTGCTTTAATCTGTCAAAGCTACCCTAGAACTTGTCATCCCACCTCAACTTCACATCTTTCCTTAATAGTCGTGTCAATAGGGGTAGAAATCATTGAGAAGCCTTTCACGAACCTCTAATAATAGCCTACCAATCCTAGGAAACTTTGATTCTCAATTACATTCCTAAAAGGATTTCACTCCAACATAGCTTTAACCTTTCTCAGGTTCACTCTTATACCCTTAAATGAGGCAATATAATCCAAGAATGTTAACTTTTCCATCTAACACTCACACTTGCTAAACTTGGCATACAATTACTTCTCTCTTAATATCTGTAACACAATCTAGAGGTATTGTTCATATTCCTCTCGAGTTTTGGAGTACACCAAGATATCATTATTAAACATGACCATAAACTGATCTAAGTATAGCTTAAAGATCTAATTCATTAAATCAATGAAGGCTGTTGGGGCATTAGTGAGCCTAAATGGCATCACTAAGAACTAATAATGCCTATATTGAGTCCTAAAGGTAGTCTTAAGAATATCACTCTCATTGATCCATAGCTGGTGGTATCCTAACCTAAAATCTATCTTGGAAAAGACATTAGCACCTCGCAACTAATCAAAGAGTTCATCAATTCTTGGCAATAGATACTTATTCTTAACTGTCACCTTATTCAACTGCCTATAATTGATGCATAATTGGAGTGATCCATCCTTCTTCTTTACAAACAATACAGAAGCTCCCTACGATGAAACACTAAGTCTAATAAAGCCTTTATCTAGCAACTCTTGTAACTGCACTTTCAATTCCTTTAACTCTGCTGGGGCCATCTTATAAGGTGTAATGGATGCTGGGTTCACACTAGAGTATATTTCAATCTCAAAGTCTAACTCTCGATATGGTGGCAATCCTAGCAACTGATTTGGGAACGCATTAGCAAAATAAAAAATAATAGGTATCTAATCCAAGCTGGGAGTTAAAACACTCGTATCTATCACAACTGCTAAGAAGGCTTCATATCCCTTTTGAATAAGTCTTCTAACTGTTACAACTGAGATAATATTGGACAAGGAGTCTCTTTTACCCACAATAGTCACTTTTTGCCCATCTGTGGTATGTAGACCTAACCTTTTCTTTTCACAATCAATAATTACTCTGTGCTCTGATAACTAGTCTATACTAAGTATGATATCAAACTCATGAAAGGGAAGCTCTATTAGATCTGCTAGAAAGGTTTGATCATGTACCATCAGAGGATAGTGTCTATACACTGTGTTAACTATCACACTCTGACCTATTGAGTTGTTCACTTGGATGTTTAAGTCTATAGGTTCTAGTTCAAGCCCTCTATCTTGTGCTTGTGTGGTGTATATATATAAGTGTGTTGATCCAAGATCTATTAAAGCTAGCACTAGAACATTAAATAAAAGGAAAGTACTAGCAATGATGTTCAAAGCCTCTACTTCCTCCTGGGTATGAACATACTAGAGCTCTAGCCTCTGATCTACCCCTCTAGCTGGTGCCTAGCTGATCCTACCTCGACTATCTTAGGGGTCTACCAGTTGTTATTGCCACTGAAGCCTAGGTCTAGATAGCCTCTGCCTATCTTTGAGGGTATTCCCTCTGATAATGGTCTCGAGTCCCACAAATGAAGCACTTGCCTCACCTAAACTGCTAACATTGGCCATAATGCCTCCTTTGGCAACTCCCATAAGTTAGAGGTGCACTCTTGGTAGTAGAATCTACTACACTCAAGGCCTACTGTAATGGTGTGGTCGAGGTCTAGGAGGAAAACCCTTACTAATCCTCTATGATGTGGCTTGCCTTTATAACTATTGTCCTATCTGCCTTTGAGACTGCTGGCTAGGTTAGAAGTCCCTTTATCTCTTGCTCCCACTTAGAGCTAAACTAGTTTGACCTATAACAAATGGCCTTTTTCTCTAAAATGGCTCCCTCTTCTCTTGCAACATCTCTTATATATTATAAGCTGCTGTTACCAACTCAGGGAAGTCTCTAATCTTTGGAGTTGAAATTTGCATCCTCAGCTTAACATTAAGGCCCTTCTCAAACCTCTTACATTTCTCCTCATCAGTGGAGATAAACTCTACTGCATATCTGCTCAAGTGACCAAAATCCTTCTCGTACTTTAAGGCTGATCTCCTTCCCTGCTTCAAGTCAAAGAATTCTTGCCTCTTCTTATCCTTGTAAAAGTTAGGAATGTACCTTTTCTAGAATTCATTTAGAAAGAACTCCTAAGTTAATTTAGTTGTTGTCTTCCTCTTCCTCAATGTATCCCACTAGTGAAAGGCCTCTGCCTGTAGTAAAGAAGTGGAACACTTTAGGCACTCATTGAAAGAGCACTCCAACTATTCTAATTTCTTGGTGGTCTACTCTAACCAATACTCTGCTCTTAACTTGTCATCCTCTTTCGTGCCTAAGAAATCCATGGCTCCCATCTCATTCACCCTCTCTAAATAAGTCTTTTATAATGCTAGGGGAGCTAGTGGAGGTAGAGAAGGTGCAACAGGGACTGGAGCTAGTGGTGTTAGTGGTAGAGGTGCTGATGTATGTATCAGCAAATCCACTATCTACTGCAACAAGGCTGGAGAGGCTTGAGTTTGAGGCTAGGGTTGAGGTGGTGTTCAGTGGGCAACATCACTAGGCTCTGGGGTGGCTGCACTCACCTCTAGTCCATGCAAAGTAGTAAGGGCAAGATTGGCCACCTCTTCCCCTCACTCTAGTGGGGTCTACTCACTCATCACGTTAAACAGTACCAAAAATAATTATCAGCTTTAGATAGTGTAGCTTGACCCAAGACAAACCCTAGACTTATGTACTTATGTATAGGATGCCAAGGAATGCCTAAACCCACTCTTAAACCACTAAACATAACACCCCTTGCCCATTCTTGAAGGAAATAGGCAAAGTGTGCTACTTCTTATGAGGTTACCTATCCTTGGATTTCCCCTAGGGACCTTTTGTTTAACTTTTACCCAACTTTGACCAACTTCGACTTAGGCTACCCATTTTATATTTCTATCCACTTAGTCTTTTATTACTGCATATTTTAGACTATTAAAACCTCAAATTCTAACTACTAGACATTTATAGATAATTAGGCAGCATAACAACTACTCGAGTGAAAATCCCAAATTAAACCTACAAGAAAACACTTCTAAACCCCTTTCTATATCAAACCTCCCTCCTAGACCCTTCTGGTCCTTAGCATATCATCAAACATCATCCCACACATAACATAGTATACAAGGTCTCAAACCCATGGGCACATAGATATAAGCATGCGTATGATATATTAATAGCTAGAGTTATATAGATATATAAGTTTATTATCTCAAGTTTTACTGTACAACCCATAACCCACACTAAACCTACTATACATGAGTGTATATCTACAACAAACAAAAGAAAAACAAAAGCATACCCTAAGGACTCAAAAGTAGCTATACTGATGCTGTCTGAAGCTGAACAACCCTTAATCTATAGCTTGCACATTAGAACACTAACATGTTGAGTATAAACTCAATGGTGGAGTAGATAAAATATAATATGTCAAAATGTAACACACACACACATGAAATATGTAACACACAGTTTACATGCTATATACGTAATTCATAAACAAGTTCATTATAATTTAGGCCTATAATAGACAAATAACACTTTAAGACACCAAATAGCGAGAACTATCCTTTGCAGTGGCTTATATTTTTTACCTTAGTAGCCACACCTACCTCGCTCGATAATAGGGATCAGTCTATAAACCTCCCAATATTGGACTGGTAGATAACAGAGATCAGTCCATAGACCTCCCAATATCTACAAATGGGATAGTGGGGATCAGCCCCATGGGATCTCCCAATACCTCGAGTCACATTATCAACACCATAGGTAGATAGCAGGGATCAGCCTCGTGGGACCTCCTAATATCCATAGACAATAAATGGGTAGTAGGGATCAGCCCAGGTGGACCTCCCAATACCCGAGTGTGTAAGGTTCATCTCAAAATCTCGATGGCTACACCTACCACATCCAACATACAATAATGGCCCTAAGAGGACCAAACTACCTAGTAGCTACTAACTCCTTAGTTGATCAATCAACCCATCTAGTGGGTGTCTAACTGATTAGCCAAATATCTATCTAAGACCATTATTCTTAATCTTATTACTTTTTAAGTCTAATATGTCACTAATTTACATGCCATGCCAAATTTCATACAAAATACCATAACATGCCTATCGTCACAAAAGTTGCTATTCATTTGTTCAATTCTAAATTTCATGCATTTCATAATCCAACCCATACCAACTCCAATTTCCATCATTTCTTTATATGTTCATACCTAAGCCATACTCATACAATAATGTTCTTGTTCATGCCATTATACAGGTCATTACTTTACTTTAACATACATATCCACTTAAGCTACCATTTCACTAAATTTTCATGCTAAACATATTACTATTATTATCCATTTCTCATTATGGTTTATACCTACCATTTCCTTGTCATTTTCTCACCTAACATGCTATATACATGTTTGCACATGCCATGCCACATTACATACACCATTCAGTGAAAGCACACTCATTCATATACACATGGATTCCTTTCCATTTAATCATGCTAAACCTATTAATTTTAGTCCATTAACATCACTAAAACACCATTTTGCTTCATTACTATATCTAACACCATGAACACATAATTCCATACAAC
>CANXYI011961588.1:0-10700 GCA_948208565.1 Hura crepitans
TGGAAGGGCCAAAATTAAGGTATTGATAGCTTGAAGTGTAGATTTCTCATTGCTTGAGTGTAAGGTAAGTGAATTCAAGTATTCACTTCATGCCTCTAAATTTAGTATCATCCCTTTTTGGTTTAAAAATAGATTAAGTACATGAATTGGCTTGGATAGGAAGCTATATTGAAGTATTATAGTATATAGTCTAATTGAATGTTAATTGAATAGCTTTGATGAAAATGAACTTGTGATTACTTTACAGTGTTAATAGTTGAGAGGTTTGGGGGATTGAATTGTGTGTATAAGTTGGTTTAGATAGGTTTGGATTGGTATGTATGCTTGCATGATTGAATAATGTGGAATGCTAGTGTGTATGAAGTGATTTTTATGTGGTTGGCATGGATTTAGGGAATGGTCGAGAGGTTTAAAGCTTACAATGAACATGAGTGGCTTAGTTAAAGTGATTTCAAGTGCTATGGTATGGTAAATGTGATGATTTGTGGTGAATGATCACATGGCTAGAGTGTTTAAACTATGATTGGCATGCTTACCCTTTAGAACCCGAGAGCTTTAACATGAGTATATGTGTGTGAATTACTTGAATTAATAGTTAAAGGTGAATATGTGTGTGCAAAATAGCTTATACTATGTATAAAAGCATGAATGTATGGCGGATGTTAATAAAATGAATGATTAAAGCCATTGAGAGGCCATGACCCAAGAGCAATATGTAAGGAAATAACATGCAAACTTATGTAACTTGTGATTGATGAATGTATACTTTAGAGCCTAAGATAATAGACATAAAATGGTATAGTTTTCTTGGCATGATTTGGGGCAAACAAGTGGAATTGGCATGACCTAAATGAATATAAATAATGAACTAGATGAATGTAAAGATGCTTGGTATATAGACTTAGGAGAATGACTTAAAATGGGATACTAACTTGAACTATAAGTGAACATGCAAAATGGTTTGAAGTGTGCCTAAATTATGTGCCTAAAATGGCTATTGTGATGTGATTACATGAAGTGGCTTGTATGCCTATTGTTTGGCCTTTAAGTGGCCTAATTGATGTTAGCTTTAGGCCTATGAATGTATGAAATTAATAGTGAAAGTTACATTGAAAAATGAGGTGAAATAAGCCTTAAACTGATTGTTGTAAAGTAAGAAAAGGACCTATAACTATTCTAAAATGACCATTACTTGAACCAATAACTCATATAGACAGTAAATGGATAATAAATGGTAATTCAATGTGAAATAAAACCAGTGAGTTTATGAATTAAATTTTGGTTATGACAGTGTCTAAAAATACTACCATAAAAGTGACCCAAAACTGTCCGATAGGGCCCATAACCATCTGGGCTAAAAATCGACTATATGATAAAATTTATATCTATCTATTTTTGACTTAAGAATATTATAAGAGGTTAATCAATAATGAAATGAACATAATTTGAGTTGCATAAACCATTAGATAGACACCAACTAGATGGGTTGACTAGTCAACTTAAGGATTTTAGCAGCTATTACACTATTTATTTTTCAGACATAGCTGGTATAGCAGCCTATGTCCATATTGGAGCCATTATACTAGTCTATGGGATAGACAACTTTCTACTCTTACCACTTGATGCTAGTTATTAAATTTTGCTAGTGCAAAGCATAGGTCCTAAAAGGCTACTGCACTATTTTGTTGGACAGACCAGTCTGATAGGCAGACATAGTCAAACTATTCCTGATCTTTATAGTAAGGCTAGTACAGTGACGAGGGTCTTAGAGGGCCACTATACTAGTCTGTTAGATAGACAAGTCTACTAGGCATACCACACCTTATTATTTGCACCTTGGGTGCTATAATTTAATCAGGCCGGTGCAGCGGTCAGGATTCAGAATGTTGACTATTGCACTATTTTATTCCCTTTAGGTTTAGTGTATGTTAGTGTCGTCTTTCTAGATGGGCTAGCTGAAATAAATTAAATAAGAACAATATAGATGACATGTGACATTGGAATATGATACAGGGGCATTTTGGTAATTTTACATGTGCAATATTTATTGGCTTAATTATTAAAGATTATGCATGCAATTGTTAATAATGATCATAAAACTATAATTTACCTAAGTTAACATGATTAACTGAATAATTTACCAACATGAACTAATATAGGGGCAATTTGGTAATTTTGCACACTATAACCTTAAATTGAACCCGGATAATAGAATAAGTTAATAATATGATTACAAATGCATGAATAAACTATTAGACATGTTTTCAATGCTTGAATTCACCATTGAGTATATTATATACTCAGCAAACCTATTTTGGTGCATAGGTACCTAGAATAGATACTTAGCCTCGTGAAGCATGTAGTGAAGTTCAGAGGTTATTCATCAGAAGGTTGATAATGTATATTTTGTATAGTTTTGCACTCTATGTACTTAGGTGGGAAATGGGTGTTATGTACATAAGGGACACATAAATGTAATTATATGGGTACAGACTATTGTAATAAACAAGTTATAAATCTTTTAAAGTATGTATAGCTTGCATTGATGTTATAAGAGCCTGAGGGTCAATGTTGTATTTTTTTTCTCTTGATTGTGGCCTGAGGCTTATGTTGAGATGTGATAGAATAACAATGTTAGGTTGATATCTGGGGGACTAGAAGGATCTAGAAGAGGTGAAAATATGATATAGAAGTGTTTTTACAAGTTCAAATTTTGGATAGTGAACCGGGCAACCGTTATGCTACTAGATTTTAGGAAAAAATCTAATTGACTTGTAACTAATATGTATTGGCATGAACACGATGGCATGAGCCTAAAGGGACTGTAGGAATAGACAGAACTAAATTTGGAGTCAGATAAAATTAAATAGTATAGAATAAGTAAGAGTTAAACAAATGAACATGAGAGAAATTCTAAGATGGGTGACCTAGTGGGAAGTGCACCGTTTGTTCGGTTTCTTTGGGAATCTAGTAGGGGGTGTTACAAACTAAGTCAAGTGCCTGAGGTATTGTGAAGCCTTTTCCAAAACCTCAATATGAATCTTAAGTCTCAATATGATGTGATAGCAGTAGGCACTCCATACAATCTTACTATCTTATTGATGTACAACTCTGTAAGCTTCTCTAAAAGATAGTCCCTTCTTACTAGTTTAAAGTGAGTAGACTTGGTCAATTTGTCAACCACTACCCGTGTTGCATCACATTTACTTCTGGACACATCCCATTTCATTTTGAAATTACTACAGGATTAAGAAACCCAGATGGAAATTAATGCTAAGTTTTTACTTGCTAATAAGTAAAGCATCTGGTCACAAACTCTATCACATCTCTTTTCAGGCCATGCCACTAATAAGAAGGCTTCAAGTCCTAGTACATCTTTATACTATGAGGATGCATAGCATAAGGTGTATTATGAGCCTTTTGCAAAATCTAAATCTTCAGATCTTTCACATCAGGTACACAAAGACAATCTTTGTAAATCATCATCCTTGATCTTATAACGTGGGAACTTCCCATCTTAGGTAGAACCCATAACTCTATAAACTTGCCATCTTTCTTTTGATCATCCTTAACTTGTAGCAAAAGACTGGACTTACAATTTTACTAATAAAGCTACATCATCTATAAGCATTATTTTGACATTCATAGCTTTCATGGCTACCATAAACTTTCTACTTAGAACATCTATTACTATATTAGCCATCCTTAGATGGTAGTTAATAAGGCAATCATAATCCTTAACTAACTCTTTCTATCTTTTATGTCTTAAGTTCAATTCTTTTTGGGTAGATATATACTTCAAATTCTTGTGGTTAGTGTATACATAACACTTCTCTCTATAGAGATAGTGTCTCCAAATCTTTAATGCAAAAACTATGACTGCTAACTCTAAATTATGTGTTAAATAATTCTTTTCATATGGTTTCAATTACTTTGAAGCATAGGTAACTACTTTTCCTTCTTTCATGAGCAAACATCCAAGCCCATTCAAAGAAGCATCACTATAGATAGTAAAATCCTTTCTTGACACTAGCTATACAAGGACTGGAGCTTTTGTCAACATCACTTTCAACTTCTCAAAACTCTTTTAACACTTGTCATCCCAAATAAACTTAGCATTCTTCCTCAATAAGTGTGTCATCGGGGCTACAATCATCGAAAAGCCTTTAACAAAATGGCTATAGTATCTAGCTAATCCTAAGAAACTCCTAATCTTAGTTATGCTCCTAGGTGGCTTCCACTCTATAACTACTTTAATCTTGCTAAGATCATCTCGAATGCCATCAATCGATGTTATGTATCTTAAGAAAAATAATTCATCAAGAAAAACTCATACTTGTTAAGCTTTGCATAAAGCTTCTCATCTCACAAAGTCTATAATACAATCCTGAGATGCTATTCATGATCATCTTTACTCATAGAATACACCAAAATGTCAATAATGAACACCATAACAAACTAGTCAAGATATAGTCTAAAGACTCTATTCATCAAGTCTATAAAAGCTGTAAGAGCATTGGTAAGCCCAAATGGCATTACCAAAAACTCATAATGTCCATATCTAGTTCTAAAGGTTATCTCAGCAATATCCACTTCCTTGATTCTCAAATGATAGTATCCAGATCTCAGATTAATCTTAGAGAATCACCTACTCCTCTGAGCTGATCAAATAAATCATTTATGTGAGGTAATGGATACTTACTCTTGATAGTCACCTTGTTCAGCTATTTGTAGTCTACACACAATCTTAAGGAATCATCCTTCTTTTTCACAAACAAAATCACTGTTCCCTATAGTGATACACTCAATCTTATGAGACCCTTATCAAGCAGTTCTTACAACTATATCTTCAATTCTTGTAACTCCATAGGTGCCATTCTACAAGGAGGCATAAACATTGGTGCTATACCAAGTAGAACCTTTATCCCAAACTCTGACTCTCTAGTTGGTGGTAACCTTAGTAATTCCTTAAGAAACACATCTGTAAATTCTAACACCACTAGTATATGGCTCACATCCGGTTCCTTTTTACTAGTGTCATACATATGAGCCAAATATTTTTGACACCCTTCTATCATTAACCACCTAGCATCAATTACAGAAATCATATTAGGCATAAAGCTTGATCTTTCTCCTTAAACCACAACTTCTGTCCCATTTGCTACACAAAGAGAAATCCTCTTCCATCTACAATCCACCATCACATGGTGCTTGGACAAATAGTCTATGGCCAATATCAAGTCGATCTCATTGAATGATAGTTTGACAAAATTGATAGAAAACACATATCCATAGACTAACAGATGACATTCCTTATAAACTCTGTTAATTATCACATGATGCCCTATTAGATTGCTAACTAGAATGTCTATGTCAAGTTGTTCTGACATTAACCTCTTATCTTGTGCCAGTGTGGTGCATGTGTATGAATGAGTAGAACCCAAATCTATTAAAGACAAAATAGGTAGATCAAAGAGGCAAAAGGTACCTATAATAACTTGAAGAGAATCAACAACCTCATATGCTCGGATAGTATACTACCTAGCTGGCACCCTTCTCTAAAATCTATCTATGGTCTTAGCCTTATCTCTTTGATCTTCACCAGCTCTATCACCCTTGTCTCTCCTTTGACCTCTAGACTCGGCTAGAGATACATCTTGCGTCTAGCACTTTAGGATTCTTGGGCCAATCCTTTTCATAATGGCCTTTAGAGCCACACCTATATCATGCTTCTAGTATGGTTTTCTAGAAAACACCCCTATGCCATCTGCTACAATGCTCACATTTCAAAGCTAGTGCATACTTAGCTGTAAAAACTAGAGCACTTCCTACTTATGTCTATTATCTAGACATTGCTTTCAAACCCTAACTAGATTTCTAGATCTGATCTCACTTCTGGGATTGTTGTTGTCTAGATTGATCCCCTTTCTACTTCTTCTCTAGATTAAGAGTTATACTAGTTGAACTATACCTATAGGATCTCTTCTTTTGAAAGATCTCTCTTTTCTCTTTCTAAATCTCCTTGACTATGTGACATGCTGCCACCAAAGCTGTAAATTCCCTTATCTTCATTTGGGCCATTTGAAGCTTGATTTCAAGGTTGAGCCTCTTCTCAAACCATTTGCATTAATCTTCTTTAGTGGAAACCATCTCATTTGCACACCAACTCAGCTTAGCAGATTCTTTCTCATACTCAACTATGGTTCTATTCCTCTATTTCAAGTCAACAAAGTCTTGTCTCATCTTTTTTAGATAATGCTCAATGTTGTACTTCTTCTTAAACTCTCGAAGAAAGAATCCCTAAGTCAAATCTTCAGGCCTTTTGTGTACTATAATAGTCTCTTACCATTTAAATGCTTCATCCTGAAGAAGTGAGGTAGCATAAATCATATACTCCTCTAGAGTTCATGTTTGCATCCCTTAGGTTTTTTTTTGGTCCGATCAAACTAAAACAGCCGAAGACTTAACCCAAGCCTCACTCCTCGAGTCTTGAAAGATGAGAAGGAAACTAGAGGAATCTAGGGCCACTCCTATTTGATTAGCCTAAGAGGAGCGGGTTGGGCTATAATACCCCCTACCCATTTATACCTAAAACAGACAAGGTGTGCTACTTCTCACTAAGGTCACCCATCCTAGGATTTCCCTGGGGGCCTTTCATTTAACTTTTACCCAACTCTGACTAGGTTTGACTAAACCTAGCTGTAAACCCATTCTGATTATTTATTCCCTATTTATTGCCTATTTTAGTCCGTTGAAATTCCCATTAGGCACTATCAGACATTTATAAAAAATTGAGCAGTATAACGGCTGCCGTGGTAACTAACCCCAAAATAACTTGCAAAGAAAAACACTTCAATACCTAACATCTAACCTTAATCTCTCTTCTGGACCCTTTGGTCCTCTCGAATATAGTCAACATCACAATATCATATCCATTTTAGTTAACGCAGGGTCATAAACCCATCAATAAACAAGCACGTATAAATAGGCATTCATTAATATACACAAAACTATATAAGCATTCAGCTTATAGTTTTAGCTATATAAACATCCCATAATCCCATACCATCTATATACGTGAGTGCATCCATATATAGAGTTCAAAAAGATATACAAAAAGTACTAAAGCAACTCTAAGACAACTACACTGACGATGATGTTTGATGCTAGTCGGCTCTCTGTCTATGACTTGTGCATCGGAACACCGACATGTTGAGTATAACACTCAGTGGTGGAATAAACCAAATATATTATGTCAACTTATGCAAGCATGCACCATGTGATGTTCCACACACAATAGGAAATCCTATGACTCTAATGTTCATTCATTTCATTAATCCTGTTTTACTTATTTATAAATTTTAGCTTTCTTATCAGCTATTTCAGTTTAATTCATTCTCTTTACAAGCCCATACCAAACAGACTACGCTTTAAGACATTAGATAGTAGGATGCGTCCTGTGCAGTGGCCCACTTTTAGGGCCTAGGTAGCTATACCTACCTTCCTCGATACTCAGGGACCTATAGCAGATAGCAAGGACTAGTTCATAGACCACTCTTAGTATTTGCACCTCATATCAATTAGCACCGATGCTGGATACTTAGGGACCCATCCATAGACCACTCCCACTATCCACAATAACAACCTATAGTACAATGGTTTATCGTAGAACCTAGGTGGCTGCACTCGCCATAACTAATACCTAGCAGTGGGCCCTAGAAGGACCGACTACCTAGCAGTTGCTCTACCCCTAGTTAACTAGTGAACCCATCTAGTGAGTGTCTAATTGATAGACTATTAACCATTTTAGATAGTATTTATTATTATTATTATTTTACCCTTAAGTTACATTTTTAGCCCTAGTCCACACAAATAATTACAACTTTGCTATTGTCGCAAATTTCACTATTCATGTGGTCAGTTTCCGCAACTGACACTATTCAATTAGTCATTTTTGCCTTTTATGCTTTTCATTACTTCTGCCATTTAAGTTCTATTGCCATCAATTCCTTACCCCATTATTTTTATGTTCAATACCTAATATAAGGCACATTATCTTACTAAGATTTTGTTACATGTTCTCATTCAACTAATTTACATTTCTATGCCTCATAATGTACCCATTTTTAGGTCATCTTATTTGTGATTTCCACCTTTCATTTACACACAAAATGCATCAATTACTTAACTACACATGCCATACACATTTTGACATACCATTCAGCCACATTAAATCCCCACACTTACACATGCAATACTTTCAAATTTAAAATACCACTCATAATATTTTCACACCAAGTACTTAACTATAATGCCAATTCAACTAAACAACATACCTATGTTCAAAATCTAACTATTCCATACAACATTCATGCTCATAAATGCACATACACATTAGGCATAATACATTTGAATTATTACATATACCTAGGGTGTATCCACACCCCTTTCTCCATTACTTTAGCCTTGGATGCATTGTTCTCTCTCACTTAGAAAGGACACCCCTAAACATACACCAAATTGATCTTAGAAAAATTCTCAAAAATTATCTATAACTCCAATTGAAATTCTAAAATCATAGTAATTTTTACAATTGCCTAAACTACCTATATCAAAAAAAATGACATTGGATGGTTTTTACTTACTTTGGACACTATTAACCCTAGTGTTGGTTTTCCCAAATTTGAGCTCTTTTCTCCACTTTCTTGGTGGAATTGATGTGTATAGATGATGGAGGTTTTATTTTTAATAATTTTTCATGAAATTGGGTGGAAAATAGGAGAGAGAAAACTTGACAAAAATGGTGTTTTCCCTTAGTATGGCGCTAGCTTCTTGGCTTTCATGGGGAAGAAGATGACTTGCACATGTGTGAGATGTATACACATATGGGATTACTTAAAGTAAATGGGCTGAATACATTTGATTGGGCCAAATGGCCACCAAACCATTTTTGTGCATTTTATATCACTTTTTGATTCAAAACTTCATAAAATATTTTATAAGTCTCTAAAAATTCCCATTTCAATTTTAAAAATTCTTGATTAATGGGACTAGGGCCTAAATAAAATTTTAGGTCAAAATTTAACCTTTGACTTTTTGGCACTATTCATGATCGGAATAAAATATTCAGAAAAATACCTATTGACCTCAGAAAATTATAATTCCTCCTCCGTCATACTCAGTGAAATTTTTGAGGTTTAGTGTATGGTATTTTCAAGACCATCTGGGCACATCTCCGAGCTGTCCCGGCTCGACCTCATTTTATCTCCGTAAATAATAGTTCTTAACCTAATATAATTTATTGGTTTTGTTAAATTTGTTAATTCATTTGTTTTTCCTGTTTTCAGACCTATGAAAGTTTTATGACTAATATAACTGTCATTGGACTCGAAACGATGACCCGTACTGTAAGAAACATCACTCGGGCCCAAAAGGTATTGTTCATAAGACCTTGACTGTCAAGCGTTACATGGGCACCACAAGGTAGGAGTCGTCACCTAACTGAAGTTGAGAAATACCTTGTAGGGCCAAAACTAGAGTGGTTTGAAACCCTACTCTTATTTATACCTCAAGTTAATATGAAAATTCGATTTTAATTTATAATATTATTCTTTCTTCTTAAACAACATTTTACAATTAAAATAAATCACGTATTCACACATGAGGAATTACAAAATATATTTATAGAAAAATAAATAGATGCTTGGAATTGAAATATCATACATGAAATTGGGTAGTTGATTGTCTTAAGAATTTTGGTTCTCATATGCTAATTTTAGAAAATGGGTCTTATCATAGTGACTTTTATTAAAATCAGAAAATTGGTTGGTTTGAGAATTTTGATTCTTGCATGTCGATTTGAATAACGGATTTTATCATTGTAACTTTTATCAAGGGAAAAATTAGGATTTGTTTTATTACCAAAGTACTAATTAATTAGGTAAAAAAATGATTTTGATTATTATTTTTTTTAACATGCAAAAATCATTTTTCTACCTAATACGACATTCATGAAATATATTGGGATTGAAATTGAAATTATCATACATAAAATCGGGTGGTTGATTTGACTTGAGAACTTTGGTTCTCGTATGTGAATTTTAGGAAATAATTTTTGTTATTGTGACTTTTATTAAGAAAAATAAAAACCTATTTTATTAGCAAAACACCAATTAATTAAATAAAAATGCTTCAATTATTTTTCAAACGCATGAAAAATCATTTTCTAATTATTACAGCATTCATGGAATACACAGGGAAATAATTCAACAATAAAAATATATTACATAGCAATTACTTAAAATACATCCTAGCCAAATAAATAATAAAAAAATAAAATTACATTTTAGAACACCTAAAATACAATCTAACTATAGGTGACAATAAATGAAATTAACAGAAAACACACAGAACGTAGAATAAAATAGACAACAAAAAATAAAGGGTCGTTAAAAGATTACTTCACTGGGATTTAATGAGGTGGCCGAATAAATAACAGTCAGATCCCAAATAATCAAACAACCCGCATCACAACAACAAAACAATATATTAGTATGCGAAGTAAAAATAGACAGATAGATAGAAATAAAATAAAAATGAATAGTCACAAATATAAAGAATATTACACAAATAATTATCACATCTAATTGGTAGATGGATAAAGAAGAAAGAAAAATGAAAATAGTAGAAAAATGGGTCAG
>CANXYI011961619.1:0-10004 GCA_948208565.1 Hura crepitans
CATTTTAACCCCTTAAATGAGTTCAGTTTGGTCTCAAATTTCACCTATAACTATGTTATAATTAATACTTCCATTCAGTAACATTAGTGCACCCCAGGTCTTGGAAAACATTATTCATTGCTCGGGAAGTACTATTCATAACATCAAAAATTACAGCCATTACAGACTAGTTTAGGCCCAATCCCTACATTTACATGTGAGTGCCTTATACTTTATATAATACATCAGCCATTATACATAAAAATTTATAGCCAAAAGATGGTGCCACTTTGGTCTACACCACTCTACTTGAGACTAGTCCTCAATCTTCTATTTACTACCTACGTATTGCAAACAATGATGCATTATGCATATTGCTTAATGGTGTATTTAATGAATTATACAACAATACATACAAACATACATGCTATATGTTTATAACAACATGACATCCTATGTTTAATTTTATACCATTTTAATTACATATGAGTATGCAAACCTTAGTACATAATTGCAGTCACACTATCAAATACATCCTAAATAATGTATTATACTATCTTACTATTCAACATTTTACCTTTACCAATACATTCCATATGCTAAATTCAAATTACGAAACATATAAAAGATTAAATCATCTAAATATCAATTTATTTTATATTAAGTATTAGGGTCATATTTACTTTATAACCTTTTTATTTATCACTATTCATTATAATAAATATAGATTTATTATTTTTTTTTGAATTACCCACCCATAACTATGTTTACACATACAAATTTAATTATCCTTTTTGCTCTTTCATGTCACTATTATAGTTTCTTTTATTATTCTTTCTAAGCTCCAATTAATTTATCATTTAATACTGATCATGTACACAAACTCTATTCTAATTACATTTTAACTACTATTTTATCACCTTTGTTTTATTCCACTATATTTCATCTTTAATTTATTTAGCCTATACTCAGTAAATACCATTTTCTAACATTGGGTAATGGGATATCTATCCTATCAATGGTGTAGTGGTCCATATTATATACCTTATGATGGCTGCACTAGTGTAATGCAATGGCCCTAATGCACCTACAACTGCTGCACTGGCATGATGTACAAGTATTTGTGTAATGGTCTTATTAGACTTTACCGGTGGCTACACCAATGTGGTATAGTGGCACTCTGGACCTTTTGGCATTTGTACAAACCTATAATAAAATCATATGTGTAATGGCCCTATTAGACCTTATCAGTGCCCTTACCCATATGGTATAGTGGCCTTACAAAACTTATGGTGTTGTACCAACCTACCAGTGCCAAAACACCCTAGCAGCTGTTATCTATTCTTAGTTAACCTATTAATATATCCAATCTAGATTATTCAGTTCATATGGGCTTTCACCATGTTTCTCCATGATACCATACATATTTATGTAACTTAAATATATATGTATATCTTTACTTTTTGTGTGATCCCATTCAATTATCTTATTTCCTTTTTTCTTTAGTCTTTCCTTTTTATTCTTTATTATGTAGCTCACACTTAGCATACCTTAATGAGTTAAGTGTGCTATTAACTATTAAACCATAAATACTCATTTTGATACTAAAAATCCCTTTCCAGCCCAGCATATCTTTTTCCTCTTCTCAGATTATATTTTTTATATATTTTACATGCCTTTATAATATCATCCATCATCTTATTTAATTCCACAATTACTCATTTTATATAGTTACTATGGATTTTTATATGTTTTACTAGGGATGAGGCAATTAGTGTTTGGAATAACTACATCATTTTAATAGGTAATTACATATGATCAAAATAGTTCAAATAATAACATACTTCTATAATCAATGTGGTGATTACATAGAATCACCTCACATATCAATTATCTCGAGGGACCATTAATTTACAAAAGCAATCCACACAGACGAATGATAATGACAAACAAGATAAGCCCTCAGATCTTACCTTATGATTAAGCTTTAAGTAATAACACAAAGGTTAAGTTTTAGAAAAAGGATTATTTTAAGTGCTGGCTAAGATCTAATAGATCAATTCCTACTTTGGAGTCCAAGCTTAGACTCTTAAAATAATGGGTTTTGAATTCTTGAAATTCTTCCTTGGATTCCCCCTAATTCTCCCTTGAGATAGGGTATTTATAGGTTTATTAGATAGCTTTCTTATCCAAAAGAGGTAGAATCCTGATAAAGTTAGGAGTTAGAGTAAAAAAAAAGTTTAAGCATTTAAAAGCTTTTCGGTGGCAGTTTTGTACGGACTTCACTTACTAAGCCTCTGTAGACCTAAGCTTTAGGTCCACCTTGGCAGTTCATAGGCCTTAGGCCTAGTTTTTAGGCTGAGTATATTGTAGTCCATTTAGACTTAGGCTTTGGTTTGTTTGGATAGACCATAGGCCATGGGCTTACTATTCTAAGCTAGGCCTTTATTGGTGGGTGTGAACCTTGTGGCATCAAGTCCAGGCAAACTTGCGCTAGGTTAGTTCATATAGACTAAGACTCTAGGTTCATTACCTTATTGCTTGAGCTTATCTCTAGTTATCATCATATGCTAAAAAAGTAAGGCTTTTATAGTTGCCCCTATTTTGGTGTGTGCTATGAAAATGCAAAGATTAAAAAAATGCACATCAAAGTACCTGAGTTTGAGATACTTCCTAAAGTTATACTTATCTGGAATGAAGTTTCATCAAATATGGACGTCTACCTCCAAATCAAAGTAAAAACTAGCTAGACCTAAATTGTATCTTCCTTTCAAAAAAATTGATATTGTAAAGATAAACTACACTAAATATGGGTGCTTACTCATCCTCATGTGAAGTGAAAATCCAACTAGATCTTAGCATATCTTTACTTTAAAGTTTTTCCATTTTGCCTCCTCATAACCCAACTAACTTATTGCATAATTTTAATCATACCTAAAGTTGTTTGACTAATGAGGCTTGACTAGGTCAAAAGTGGATCTGCTTGTAAGGCTAAATTCGAAAGGGTTTGATTTGCTTGTGAGGATGAATTCAAAAGGGCTAAATTTACTTATGAGGCTGAATCTAAGAAGATTAGATTATGCATAGAGCTAAATTTAAAAAGATTGGATTAGGCATGGAGCTAAATCTAAGAAGATTAGATTAGGTATAGAGCTAAATCTGAGAAGGTTAGATTAGGCATGGAGCAGAATTTAAAGAGATTATATTAAGCATAGAGCTGAATTCGAGGAGATTAGGTTAAGCATGGAGCTGAATCTAAGATTGGATAGAGTATAGAATTGAATTCAAGGAGATTAGACTGAGCATAAAGCTAAATCCAAGGGGATTTAATTAGCTTATAAGGCTAAATCCTATAAAGATTGGATTGGGCATGGTGCTAAATCTTATAAAAATGCAATAAGAGTTAATATTAGTTCAACATAGTAGGTTTGTGATACATACCTTAACTTTCATCAATTATGAATTTTGTTGAGATTTCAATTCAAATAGTTACCTGCTTGGGAGTGTAACCTAGTTTATGCTTGCCTAATTATGCATACTTATAGGGTATCGAACATGTGTGTGTGCTTGTGCATGTGTGAATGCAAATGGTATTCGTGCTAGAAGACTACATACATATGGCTAAGATATGAATTTTTATGGTATTTATATGTGCTATGTGCATATGTTGATGTGTATATTCCTATGGAATAGGATGTAAGCAAGTGCATGATTATGAAGTATCTAGAAAAGGAGTGTTAAGTACATGTAAGGGTGTTTTGAATGTGTATACATGTGAGTATGAGGAAGGACTTGCTGACACCAAAACAAGTTAACACTTTATCTAATGCATACATGTCTATTGGGTAAATACGAAGAATGTATAGATGTGAATTTTGGCTTGTGAATAAAGTGAAATACATGTTTGTTCATAGTGATTGATGATGAGTGTGTTAATAGGGATTGAATGGAGGATAAATGTAGTACATGTTAATAGCTTGTAAATACAATAACCTATCTTATGTATCTAAATGTATACAAGTGTGCATTTGAAAATAAAATGTATGTTATATGCCAAATGTTGCTTGGGTAGGGTGCTCATGATAAATATGTTAATGATAATGTGTGTTTAGACTAATGTGTAGTTATGCATACTAGGTGGATAGGCATGAATAGATGAAGATAATAGGATACAGTGAAATTGGTAAATATGCTAATGTATGAATCTAGATGAATATGTGTGACTGAATGTATTGATGCCCACTTAAATTAAGAGCGAGATACTTGCACAATGCATAAATGCATAAGTGTGGCCCTCAATGTATTTGGCTACCTATATGAACTAATGCATAGATGTCATATTAGGAACAAGTTAATTATGATTCAAGGGTAAACATACAGGCAAAAGTCAAATGAATGTGGTGATAATAGCATGTCTTAGTTTTATAAATATACTTTATACAATACTAGATGAATGAATGAAGGTGGTGAATGAGCTTATGTATGAATGTTTTGTATCTAATACCCTTTGGGTGACCATGACTAATGCATAAGGTATTATGAATACTTATAAGTGAGTGAACTAGAATGATATGCGTGTGATTCTTAACTTTCTCTAAATGGAGGGATGGGGTGAGGCATGTATTCTATTGTCTACTGTATAATGCATTTTAGATGATTTAAATGAATGATGAATGCATGTACAGGCAGCTATATGATGGATATCTTTTTCCTAGGGTGGTGAATGAACGAATGCTTTTTTATGATGCATGAATGAATGTAACTCTATCCTAAATGATGTATACATACATGGTAATTGTCCTTTATGTTCCTAACCCATGTAAGCTATGTTACTAATGATTAGGTAAGATATTTATGCCAAATGGCAAATGATAATACATGTTACACTGATGTATATAAACTTAGCTAACTCTTTTTTTGTGAATAATGCTTATGTTTATATGCTTGAAGTATATGCCTATGTTGGATGTATTGATGCTTACTTAATACATGTATGTGAATAAGCCGATACATAAATGGATGTATGAATGTGTCTAGTGATATGGTGGCCTAATTTTCTCTTGAATGAATGAATACACTCTATCCTATCTTAGGTGAATGAGATAACTCTAGTGAATAAATGTGGTGATTGAGTGAATAAATGAATGATATACGCATTAGTTCTTAATCTCCTCTAAATGAAGGAATGTAGTGAGGTATATTTTTGACTAAGTAATACATGAATAATGCATTTCTAATAAATGTAGTGATGCATATGTTTTTTTGTTTTTGCTTTTTTTTCTAAATGAATGTTAAATACAAGGGCAAGCAACTTCATCCAACATACATTCAGATGTTGAATGACAAATGCATCTTTTTATGATGAATGAATGAATAAAGACAGATATATGTTGTACGATGAATGCATTTTCTCTTATGATGAATAAAGGATAATGGCAGATATATGTTGAATAATGAATGCATCCTTTCTTATGATGAATGAAGGATGATGGCAGATATATGTTCAAGCAAATGGATATCTTTTCCTATGATGAATAAAGGATGAGGGTAGATATATTTTGCATGATGAATTCATCTTTTCTTATAATGAATAAAGGATGAAGGCAAATATATGTTGAATGATGAATGCATCTTTTCTTATGATGAATGAAGGATGATGGTAAATGTATATTCAAATAAATGGATATCTTTTCCTATGATGAATAAAGGATGAAGGCAGATATATGTTAAATGATAAATGTATCTTTTCTTATAATAAATGAAGGATGAAGGCAGATGTATGTTTAAGCAAATAGATATCTTTTCTTAGATTAAACAAATAGATATCTTTTCTTAGAATGGATGTATGGGTAAATGTGAGTGAGTAAATCTATAAACCAATAAATGTGTTATTGCAATCACTCTCCTCTCAGACTCGTTATAGGAAAAAATTGGGTTTCAGAAAAGCGAAGGTGTGAAGCGGTAGTCAAGGTTAAGGTAATGTGCATGAGATGTTTCATAAAGAAATAGGTCAAGTTAGGGTGGTGAAAAGATTAAGGAAGATGTAGAGAAGTAGGTTGAAATGAGATATTGAGAAGCTTGAGTTAAGGTGAATGGTGGTAAGGCCAAGGTTTGGGCAAAATGTCAATTTGTCGTGGAGAGCATTTAGGCATGTGTTGCTAAAGAATGAATGATTGTGATGAATGAGGGCTAAAGCATGCAAATGTATGTGATTGAATAATATGGTACCATTGTTTCTACCTAGTCTGAAGATTTTCCAACTAAATATTCTCTCTACGTCTAATTTTTGCCTAAACCACCCTTTGCAAGTTTTTAATCTAATGAGGTCTACTCTAATTTTTTCTTAGGCTACCCTTTATGAGTTTTCAACCTAACGAGATTCTTTTTATTCTTTTTTTTATTTTTGAATTTAGCTTATCCATATTTGGTTAAGCTTAGGATCTGATCATGTTGTGTTTGATCAAATTGAATCTAGACTTGCACCTTTTGAAATGGTTACATATGTTTTGAAGCTCATGTCATGGGAGCTTGATAGAGCTTTTCAGATCAATAAGTGCTAACTGTGGGCGCCAGCTTTGTGCCCCTAGTGTTTTGAATCTTTAGCTTTTGTTGAATGTTGAATATTATCCTTTTGACCTTTTCGAGTACTACATCGATAATATCCCTATTATTAGCTAGTCCTAAAGATTTTTTGGCTAAATATTTTCTCTCAAATTTTCTAACTTTTGCCTAGGCTCATGCTCTCAGTTGATTGGATTAGCAGGAATTAGAAAATTCATTTTTTCTTTTTGAATGAGGACAACCATGGCTAAAAAGAGAATGCTTAATTATTTGAGGCTTAAGATAAATCCTTTTATTTTGTACACTTTAGAGTTTTGTCATTTTAGAGCCTTCTGATCAAAAAATGTTTGTCATTTAGTATGGTTCTTAAGTTTTAAAGGAACTAATTGGACAGAACTCTTTTTTGGAAACATGAATTTGATGATTTAAGTTTTAAAGCCTGTTGAATTTGGAACTCTTTTAAGATTAAAGGAAAGCATTTATTTTGGGTTTAGTTACCTCTAGCTTATTATTTTCTTTTTATCTCTCATCTCACATTTAGGGATATTTCTCATGCATTACAAGGAAATATCAAGTTTTGAGCTTCAAAATTATGTGTAACAATGATGAGCCATCATAAATTATTTGACACATATGGATTAAGCTAATCATGTTTATATCTCCTTTTTTGTTTTTTTGAAATCTCTTAACTCACTTTCAAGAGTATCATGTTATGCAATAAATGAGGTAAACAAAGATGCTCATGAAAAATTAAGGTAATGTTTTATTGAAAATAATAACTGTTCAAATAGAGTAAAAAAAAAACTAATCAACTAGATTTACTACCTTAATCTTTATTAAGGTCTTCTATATCTTTGATTGGTGAGCTCTCATGGTTAGACATCACTAGGTCTAGGTTGTAGATCGTAAGTTAGGAATAGAGATCCTTATCCTTTAAAGGGTTAAGTGAGGCTGTGTGATTTTGAGACTAGCATTGAGTACATTTCTAAGATTGGGTATTTTGCCATGATCTATAAGGTTTTAGATGGCATGATGAAGGGTCATGAATTTGTTATTGAGATAACTAGTTCTTTGATGATTGGCATAGTATAAATCATGGTAATATTTTAATGGAAATTATTATGGGTAATGTTTAGGTGTCAGTAGTTAAAAATGGTTTTTCTCCCTCAATTTTTTGAACATTATAGATAAGGGTTTGTTTAACCTAGTGAACTTACATGGCGGGTAATTAGGCTTGGTTCGCTAATCACTATTTTCCCCCTTGATTAAGTATATGTCTTTTAAAATGTCTTGTTGTTAGGCCTTTTATCCAAACTTTTATTGAATCTTTTCCTCTACGGAAATTTTTATTTGTTGTTCTAGTGCTATTATTACCTCATTTATTATGCCTATAGTCGTAAATTGATTTTTTCCTTTGGTTTCAAGGCTAGTTGCCATTTCAGTGATGAAGGTCATTTGGAAGAAATAGGGACCGAGTCTTTTCCTTTTAAAAGCCTGAGCAAAGGATGACCTATAATAGATGTATACAAATGGTTATTCCTTTGTTGGGTTATTATGTAACATGATGCATGGGTCATGCATTATAATGCATGAGTGTGCATGACTGATGTGTGATGTATGCTATAAAGTGTATAAATGATACCGGATAATGCCTAGGTATAATATGCCAAATGTGAATGCATGGACGTTTGCATGTTACTCCTATTAAGATGATACAAGGTGGATGGTAATGTATGGATGAATGATTCATGATTAAGCCTAAGTAATATGCATATGTTTAGTTAATGTATGAATGAGGGCCTATAACTCTAGTGCATGTTTTATGTAGGGTGACAATGCATGAATAATTATATCTAATATAGGGTGTGACTAGATGTAAGTTTGTGAGGATAATGCGAACTATTTCTATAAAGTGCATGGGTTATAATGCATGGCTTAAGTATTGTATTGCTTGGATGTGTATGTTTATTGTGCATGGATGGGCAAGGCTTCTAAGGATGAATGCATGTTGCACTTACACTAGATAAGGTGGTGGTGGTGATTTGCATATATGTGGATGATTTTATGTTAAATGATGCATGCTCATAATGGTTAGGGACTAACATCAGGCATGTTTAAGAGGCCTTATACTATATGCAACACATGTTAGTGCACTTATAGGGTTCCTTATACAAGATGAAGATACATGTATGTATGGAGATACGTATAAAGATAATATATGGTTATGTGAAGATGCATATAAAGATACATGTAAGGGTATATGTATGATTCTAGATGTACATGATACATATAAAGATACATATAAGGGTGTATGTAGGGTAAAGATGCATGCAAGGTCCCATGAAAATACATGTAAAGATTTATGCATGGTTTTATGAGGATACCTATAAAGATGTATACATGGTTCTATAACGATACATGTAAAGATGTATGCATGGTTCTATGAGGATACATGTAAAAATGTATACAGGGTTCTAGGCATATGAAAAGGATGTATACATGGTTCTATATAAAGGTATATGTTATGTGTATGCATAAAGTTACAAGAATATATAATATATATGTGAGGTGCCTATTCCTTAAATGTTATGCATGATGTCTATGCTATGTATGCCTCTATGGATAGCTAATGTATGGGTATGGTTAGAAGATCCTAATATGGGGATAATCTTAAGAAATAACATGTGCTAGTATGAGATGTACCTAAACCTATATGAAGTATTTTTACAATATGTGACCTAAGGTGTTACGTGAATACTTGTATGGATCAGTGATGCATGACTAAGCCTAAGTAATATACATGAAAAAGTGAAGTTATGGGGTAGTGTTGTGCTTATGCAACATATGTTCAATTGATGCATGAATGAGGTCTTATAACTCTAATGCATATATGTGATTTTTATGATGCCCATGTTATGTATGATTTATATAGATGCCTAATCTTGTTTATGATTTCTATTGATGCATGATATGTTTGCTCTATGTTTTATGTATGAATGATGTTTTAGGAACAAATATGGTGCATACATATGTGTGCATATATGGTATAGATACAAAATGCATGATTAAGAAGTCCATGAACTTTAACAAGATAGTAAGCTTTAATGCATGGTTAGTGTGTCATATGTTAGTGCGAAGTGTACTTGTTCACAATGCATGGAAATATAAAAGTTTATGAGATACATATGGTACATAAGAATAAGAAAGATACAAAGTTTGTGTCATAAAGCAGATGCAATGTTATGTATATAAAGACAAAAAGGATACAAGTTAGGATGTATTAGGAGAAACGCAAGCAATAAGCCTTCCAACCTTATTACTCCCACACACGTGGTCTTAGCAATTTTTCCTAGATGGTCTTAACTAAGCATCATTAGGGGATGCATATTGTAGACACCTCACCTTGACCCATGATGATAGCTAGAGATGGGCTCTCAAACATAGCACAGAAGCCATCAAGATAT
>CANXYI011961728.1:0-10451 GCA_948208565.1 Hura crepitans
ATGCCTTAGTTGTTTGTGAAGTAAAGTGATCATTAGATTAATGACCCAAGTAGAAGTAATCTCTTTAGTAAGAACCTAAAAACCCAAAATACCCAAATAAGCCTAAAGGCTCTGATACCATGTAAAAAGATAAGAGAGAAAAAAGGGTTTTTGATGATTATATTTAAGAAATTACTATTATTTATACATGAATAGAGAAGTTAACTAAAGAAACTAATATTTGTAAGCCTATAAATTAGCGTTTATAGTCTCTCTATTATATATAAGGTAACTAAATCAATTTATTGCTATACATATTTATAACATTTATGACTGTTAAAAGTTGAAAAATATGGTCATCCTAGCCATAAAATTTGACCCATTTATGGTTTGGATAGTAAAAATATCTTATGTATTGGTTAACTAAACTTGCACACCCCTACCATATGCTAGAAAATGTCATGTTGACATTTTTCAAAGTAGTTCACATGATCTTATAGTTGTGTTGAAATTGGAAGTCTTTAAAAAAGGCCCACTATCTAATGAAAAAGCCATGCCGATTTTTTGAAGGGAAAAATCATTTATAAGTCTTTAAATCTTAGCATTTTTTGAAATTTGGTCCTTAAACTTTTATTTGGTTAATTTAAGTCCTCAAACTTATATTTTGGTACACATTTTATCCTTATTTGGATGTAATTAATAAAATAATAATTTTTGCTAACACTCTTAATTTTAAAAGGTTATGGAATGCACATTTACTACCTTAACTACAAGGATTTTGATATTTCATCCCTAACCTTTTATTTTTATGAAATGTAGTCCTTGGAAGAAAAAAAATTAATAAGATAATATTTTTTGTGAATAACTATAAATCATTCTGCAAACTATAATCCTATTAACAATTAACCTTATATTAATAAATTTGACAATTAGAATTCTCAACTTTTATATTCTTTTTAATTATTTAACTCCGTTGAACCATTAAAATTTATGATTTTTGTCATATTTTTAATTTTAATTATTTTTTAATTTTTAAAGTAATATTAAGTTTAAATTATTTATAAAATACTAAGAATCTTTTTTCATTTATTAATTATTACAATTTTTGTTGAATTTTAAATTTTTATTATATTTGCAGTTTTGAAATTTCGACCACATTTTATTGAGTTTTTCAATAATCACTTTAATGTATGATGAAGTCGAGATTGGCACACAGACTAGATTTTAACCTCTAGTAACCTGTAGAGAATAGCAAAGACTTGCCCCAAAGATCTCGAGATTGAGATTTTGATGCTTAAGTAAGATTTTGAGAAGTGATGGATGTTAAAAAGATAAAGTATGGTTTAGAGAAAGCAATGCGTCATGAAAGTGAAACTTGCATGAAGGTCTAGCCTTTTTATAACTTCTGTGGCATGTTAACTAAGATTAATATTCCTTTTTAACTAACTTGAGTATGTTATCTACAGTTAGAGTTTGTCCTAAAAGGAATCTTATGTGGTCTTAGCATATTTCTCATTAGTTGTGCCTGAGTTATGGTTATTAAGCCCAGTTTATAAGGTATGACAATATGAGTGTTATCATTTTCCCCCCCTTGATTGGTTCGAGCATTAGAAATTCTAGCTTATTGTCATGATGTTCGATTGGTCAAGGGTGGTTGATCAGAGATTTTAGGGGAAATTTTGATTGAACTATTAAAAATGCATGTTTTCTTACCCATTCACGTAACTAGTACTTCTCTTCGATTTTCTCACCATTATCATTTACGATTATAAATGATGACTTTTGACATTCTTCTGAGGCATGGCTTATAAATAGTGTCTTGTTTAGCCTTTTCTAATTTTACTTCATTTCTTCCCTTTATTATTACTTTTTCCTCCTTTGCATTCGACACTTTTATCTTTATTTTCTTTCATTTTGGTTCATCCACATTCTCTTGAGCATCACCTTGTTTCAATCTTGTAAATTTTCCTTCTCTACTAAACTGAGTTCCTATAAGTCATTTTCTTCATTTTCTTTTTCTTCTAATGCATCTTTTAAGGTTAGGGCTAGGGTTCCAACTATGTCTGCACTTGAGGTAGTGGCCATTAGTGGGCCTCAAGAGGCTAAAGAAATTGATATTTCCTTTATTAAAGATTATGTGTCTTGTTCTTTCTATTAATAAGCTTTTTAGGATTACCAAGAGAGACCTACTTAATATTAAAGAGAGGTATAGAATTCCAAATGATGTAGTGTTGCTTGCTTGTCCATTGAGTATAGGATTTTTGAGTAGTTCCTTTAATGACAATTTTTTTTTATTTTTAAGTTTTTTTTAAAAATGGTTTTTAGTTCCCATCTCACCCATTTTATGTGGTGTCATGAATGTGTACAAGTTTAATATGTAACAACTTTCTCCAAACAGTTAGAGAACTATTGTTTTTTTATGTATATATAAGCAACACAATATTGCCCTTAATATAGAGCTTTTTAGTAGCTTTTGCTATTTTTCTAGTCGAAAAGCCATTGGGTTTATGAAAAAATGCCCGCCCATAACCTAATAAAGTACATTACATAGTCTATTTTAAGGATTGGGCACTATGGCTATGCTTATTTGGTTTTTGATAAGGGTGAACAAATTTAATAAAGGGTTCAATCAATATTATTTTCTTGTGGGGAGAAAAAAACGCTACCTTAGGGTTAAGTTTGCCTCGTTAGACAAATTTTCATCTATGAAGACATGTCATCCACACTTCCTCAGATAAGGGGGATTTTAAGATAACTCCTCCTAGAGGTTAAAAAGTCTCTTTTCTCTCTAAATTTGGTTCTTTCTACCGTAGATGGTTTTGACAATCTTGTTGAGGGTAGGAATTAAAATGATGTTTCTTTTTTGTTAATAATCTTAAATGATCTTGAATGTTATGGCTGACCTTGTTATTTTGCAGCTGAAATGTCTTCTTACCAATAAGCTTTTCTTGAGGCAAAGAAAAAGGTTTTGCAGTAAAAGAAGCAATTTTCTCTTTCTTTACCCCTGCTAACTAAGATGACTTAAGGTGTCATTGGTAGAGGGAAGGGTGATGTTGAGCTTGTTAGTGGTAGAAAGCATAAATATGTACTTAAGAATAGTTCAAACAATGAGGCACTAATCAGCTCTTAATTGCATAGTCTAACTAAGCAAGGTGACTTATACTCTACGTCAAAGGTGTTATAGGGTGTCATTAGTTCATCCAATATCCCTTAAGGAGGTAAAATGCAAACTGGTGCGAAGTAGGCTTTGGTTAGACATCTTATGCCCAATCTTTCTAAGATGTTTATGGAAAAGTTGGAGATGCAGCTATGACACAGAATTTGAATGTGGCTAAATGATTTCTAAGATATGCTAGCTTCCTAACTTGAAGACTATTACCGATCAGGGTGGGAGTTACCTTCTTTAAGTGCATTCATGCATCTTTTCATATTGCTTTCTTCTTCTTTTACTTTTGCTTGTTTTTCTCATCACATTATACCCTATTTATTTTTAAGTCATGCAACTACTTCAGGTGTTAGGATCTTACACCTTGCTATTTGAGTTGTAAGCTACCTTTGAGAAAGGAAAGGCTAAAGAGGTTGATCGAGTTTTACGGTTAGAAAAGGCCTAGTTTGAGTGCTTATGGAGTGACAACAATAAGGAAAAGAAGTAGAGGGATAGTTAGGATGGATGTATTCTGGGTCTTAACATCAAACTAGATGATGCTCACTATTGAAATTGCTATTAAGGATTTCGAGATAGCAAAGCTTTGAAAGCAGATTGTTGAACTTAAGCCCAACGAGTGGTAACTTACTATAGAGCATAATAGGGCTATTAAGGCCTTAGAAGTTTAAATAATTGAGGAGATCAATGGATTTTTGGTATACTTTCAAGAGACTCTGAAGTCAAAGTTGTAGAAGTGCTATCTTGACTAAGATTTTTCTTAGATTGACAACATGGAAAGGCATCTAACTAGGGTCTTTTGATGAGGATCATATTGTTATCAAAGACATCTTTAACAAACTTAATCCTCCCACTCCTATGGAATGAATGCTTGTTTCTTCTTCTCTATTTTTTTATATGAACTTCATTATATTAATGAAAATATTTCATTTTATATAGAGCGGATTGACTTTGCTTGTTAATTTTCTTTTCTTTACTTGCTTTAGACTTTTATCTCCTTTCTAATGAGAGCTTTACTTTAGCATTCTCATTTGCTAATTACCTGTATATGTCTAAGTGGTTATTTTATGAAATCATTATTTATTTGAGGCATATTTACCTTTTCCACATTTGGATGCATTATCGAGTTTCTTCTCGTGATTGGGATTAGAAGTTATATATCTCACTAGTAGCCAGTCAGGGTGATGTCTTATATGCCTGTAGCACACTATTGAGCTCTTCAGTCCTATTGCCTTTTACTTCTCTAAGGTATTTTTTAACCCTTCTAATAGTGTTTGGTTCGCACTTTAGTCATCCCATTTGTTTGAGGGTGTATGATTGATGTGAATTAGAGTTATATTTTAAAGCCTTCGCAAATTCCCTAAGGATTGAGCAATCAAATTGTTTTCCATTGTCTATTATAAAGACCTTCATTAATCTAAAGCAACAGATGGCACTTTTCCAAATGAAGTCCCGCACTCTAGCTGATGTTATAGTTGTAATTGGCTCAAACTCTATCTGGTTGGTGAAATATTCTACCACAACTATTAAAAATTTTTGTTGTCTTTTGCCTAATGCAAAAAGACCTAAGATATCAAGTCCTTATTTGTCAATTGACCATGAGATGCCGATAGGCTACTATTTGGCTGTAGGTTTTCTTATAACTCTACCATGAATTTAACATTGAGGGCATTTCTACATCATCTTTTTTTGCATCTTTTAATATTGTTGGCCAATAATACCGTGCAAGAAGACTTTCCTACTTATAGCCTTAATCGCTTCATAAGCACTACATATCCATTCATGGATTTCTTTAAGGGCATAGTTTCCTTCTTCAGCTATTATGTAATTTTAGCCATTAGTGGGTGGTAGATTTGTTATATAGCTTCTCATCTATTATGGAATAGCTAAGGGACTTTCTTAAAATCTTTATTACTTCATGTTCTACTCTTTGGAGAGTTCTCAATCAAATATAGTCCATTAATAGACTCATCCATGTCTCAGCTTTATCCACTTGTAACACCTTTGTTTCTTCAAATTTAGGGATATTGCTTTCTTTGATCTTTGCTTTTGAATTTTTATGAAGTCATTAGAGGTGGTTGTCTTCACTAAAAGATTTACTAGACCATTATTAGTGTGAGGGATTCTTTCTATTCTCTAAGTAGTCCCATTATCTTTGAGCTATTTTAAAAGGGCTTTCACTTTTTCCAATACTTTGCCATGTTTACCTATTTTGCTTTAAAATTGCTTTGAACCTAATTTGTCACTAGCTGTGAGTCACTTTTTATGACTAAAAACTCTAGTTGGATTTGCTTGACCAACCTTAGCATATCTATTAAGGCCTTGTATTCTGCTATATTATTGGATGCCTTAAAGTTCATCCTTAATGCATAATCTATGTTGAGATCCAAAGGGCCTTTGATGTATATCCTTGCACCTGTTCTTTAGTCATTTAAAGCACTGTCTACATAGAGTTCCCATTCACATGGGTTTGACTGAGCCTTAGAGCCTGTGCTCTTATTTGTGAACTTTGCAATAAAGTCAGCTAAGGCCTATACTTTTATGTACATACGTGATTCAAAGTGCATACCATAAGACTGGTGCCTTATAGACCATTCAATCATTCTTCAATCCATATTAAGTCTATGGAATATCTTTTTGAGTGGCAAGTCCATTTAGATGATCACTTTGTGCAATTAGAAGTAATGCTTCAACTTTCCAATGCTCATCTTTAAAGCTATCATTAACTATTCTACATGGTTTTACTTATATCTGATCCCCTCAGCACTTGACTAGTGTAATAAATTGGTTTTTGTTCTCTGCCTTCTTCTTTTGCTATGACTGTAGCCATGGTTTCTCTTGTGGTAAAGAGATACATATATAGGGTTTCTCATTCAACAAGTCTGCTGAGCAATAAGGTTATGAGGAACTTTTTTAGCTTTTCAAATGCTATTTAGAACTCCTCATGCCATTTGAATTCTTCATTTTTTCTCAATTTTTTGAAAACTGAGAGGCACCTCTTAGCCAAATAGAGTATGAATCTTTCTAAAGCAATAAAGCTTTCATTTAGCTTTTGCACCTTGTTCAAGTTTTTAAGTGGCCTTATGTCAAGGATGCCTTGTATCTTTTTTGGATAGGCATTTATTCCCTTTTAAGACACCATGAACTCAAGGAGCTTTCTTGATTGCATGCTAAATATGCATTTCTTTAGGTTCAGCTTCATTTGAAACTTGTTCAAAGTTTGAAAGACTTTTGAGAGATTGCTTACATGTTCTGTAGTGTTTTAGCTTTTGGCTATCATATCATCAATGTATACTTTGACCAATCAACCATTGTCCTTTTTAAACATTTTATTAGCTAGCCTTTGGTATGTTGCCCCTACATTCTTTAGTCTAAAGGGTATTACCTTATAACCAAAAATCCCTCATGGGTAATGAGACTTGTTTTCTCTTGATCTAGACCGAATATTAATATCTGGTGGTAGCCTGACCTAACATCTAAAAATGACTAATTTTCATATTCAATTGTAGAATCTACCAACTGGTTTATGCAAGGTAAAGGATAACTATCCTTTATACATGCTTTGGTTAGATCCATGGAATCTACATTTATCATCATTTTCCCATTCTTTTTTCTTACCGGTACAACATTTGCTAGCCAATTAGGAAAGAATACATCTTTGATGAATCCTACTGAGAAGGGTTTATGTATTTCTTTTTCTTCAATGGTCTTTCAATCAGTCACATATTGTCATACCTTTTATTTAATAGGCTTTGTTTGTGGGTCAACTTTCAACTTGTAACATGTGACTTTCGGGTTTATTTTAGGGATGTCTTTTGGAAACCAAGTGAAAGTGTACCTATTAAGGATGAGTACTTCTAGTACCTTTTCTTTTATGGGTTCAACCATTTAACTCCCAATTAGCATAATTTTTCTTAATGTTATTTCTACTTTCATTACTTCCTTTTTTGGTTCTAGTTTTGGTTGCTTTGACTTTAGTTGCTTTATGGGGTTAATGACTTTGGTTTCTTTAGCATCTTTTATTTTGGAGATGAAGGCTTCATAAATAGCTTTTTAGTTTCCCTAAACTATTGTGATACCTTTTTGATGGGAATTTTCATTGTGAGGTATCGAATGCTAGTTAACATTCTTATTTCATACAATATGGGTCTTCTAAAAATATCATTTTAGGCAAAGGGTATGTCGATCACCATAAAGTTACATTTGAAATTGTGGAAATTTTTTTCTCCTAATTCAACATGTAAGTCGATGGAGCTAATAACAAGGATGAAGCTGTTACCTATTCTAATGAGCAATATCTGAATTTGTGCTAGCTCTTTAAGTGGAAGGTTTAATCTTTTATGTGTATCAAGTGTTAGAAAATTCATGGTACTTCTATTATCCATAAGTATTCTCTTTACTAGGATGTTTGCAATTTACCCTTGCACCACTAGGGCATCATCATTTGGAGCTTTTACTTTTTTTGCATCATCTATTAAAATTGTTATTGGAACTATTTCCTTAAATTTAGCTGAGAGAAATACTACTTTGGTTGCCTTCCTTCTTTTTGTTGTGCTTTTCTTGTAAGGAGATTCGCTTACTATCGTGTTAATGATAGATGCTCCACACCAATCGGGATTTACATCTTTTGAATTTTTTCTTTTACTATCTAATTCAGAACTATCATTTGAGTTGGAGGAAGGCTCTTGTGTTCTCTTTCCTATGAGTCATTTCATTGACCCCTTCTTTATCAATCTCTCTATTTTGTCCTTTAGACATTTACATTCATTAGTTGTATGGCCTGCATCTTTAACTTATAGCATTTTCTATTGTCCCTCCATTCATACATTCTTTGATATCTTTTTTGGCCAATTGACCTTCTCATTGTTACATTTAATCCATATTAGGATTTTTGTAGAGTTCATGTTCAAGGGTGTGAAGTTGCTTTTCTGACCGGTTGATCATCCCTTCTTTTACCTCTCTTTCTTGAGGAGTTTTCTCCAATAGATCGGTGGCTCTTAGGACTTCTCTAAGATAGACTTTTTAAGAGTGGTTGTTGAGGGGAGATCTTGCTCTTTTCCCCATGTGTAGGTCGCTGTTGTGGTGTCCAATAAACCAGCTTGTGTCATTAAGAGCTATATATTTCTTTGCTTAATCCATCAATCCAAAAAATCAACAGACTTATCTATTATCATCGAATTATACAACCACATGTTCCTTATATTATTAATCATAGTGACTACTGCTACTTCAGTATTTAAGTTTTTGATGTTAGAAGCCACTTTTTGGAATTTTTCTATGAAATCTCTAAGGCTCTCATTGGTTCCCTGTACAAGGCTTAGCAAGTCAGTCATAGTTTTCTTAGCTCTTATTGAATGATATATCTAGTTTTAAACAATTTAGATAACTACTTGAAAGAAGTGATTGATCCTAAAGGTAAATCGTCAATGTAGCTAGGAATGTTTTGCACACTAAGGCATCATTAAAGGCATGCATGTGTATCAATGTCCTATATTTATAAAGATGTTTGCATGGGTTCGATTGGCCTTTATAATTTTTTCATTTTTATCTTGCAAAAAAAAAGGAATGAGACTTCTTATATCAACTATGCGAATGGCAAATCCATGTTCCCATCATAGTCGGGCTTCTTTAGATACCTTAGCTTGAACTTTTTGATTGCTTTGACAAACATGTCATTAAACTCATCTTTATTGCCAATTGAAATTTTTCTTTTTTGCTCAGCCTTTTCACTTTGTGCCTTGTTCATTTTAAGCTTTTTGGATTTTCTTGTTCTAGATTCGTTGCTAGTGGGATTTAGATATGGATTCACATTCTTTGTCTTTTATTAATTTGGAAGCCACCTATTCCTCCTTTTCTAATATTAGCTCTTTAATGAGTTCTAAGTGTATATCCTCTTTAAAGCCTTATAAGAGCTGCTACAGGGCTTCTGGGTTCAAACTAATCGTGCATCTCTATTTGGAACTTAGAAAAAGATAGGTAGCTAGTTTTGCCTAAGAGTTTCATATTGTTTAGATGGGCTTGCAACATCTATTATTGGACTTTCAACAAAAGCACTAAATGACAAAGTGGAGATTGGCAGACAGATTAGATCTTGATCTAACGTCCAAAAATTTCAAGTCATAAATAGAACTTTTCAAGCTATGAATAGTGTTCTTGAGAACCTAAGCAACACTGATTTGACCTGATGAAAGTATTATTTACATATAATTTATGGTTAAAATTTTAAGTAAAATGAGGTGATTAAGAGGGCTAAAATAAAAAATGAAATTTAGGATCTAGTCAAAAGTAAATAGTAATTTAATTAGTGCAAAATCCTTACTTAATCATTTTTGATCGAATTGACTTAGAAGTCGCATATGTTGATACTAAAATAATATGATGGATTTAAAAATTGTAAAATTGGAATTTATTTAGGGGTGGAATAATTAAAAACAAATAAAAGACTTTTATTATGATTTATGACATAATAAAGGCATAAATATTTATAGATTTTTTTATTAGGAATTGTTCATAGCCATATGCTAGAATGGTGACACATTTATTTACTAGTGGATCCAGATATTTAAGGCAAAAAATCTAGAAAATTTTATCGAAGTAAAAACATTAAAAACTAAAATAAGAAATAATCTTAGCCATATATTTATATCACTTAAAATCCTGACTATTAATTCCTAAAATATAAAAGCTAAAACGGTGTAAAATTATGAAAGAAAAAAGAAAAACAACATCCCCCTTTTCCTTAAGTTGCAGACAATGCCACAACCCCCTTAACTCCCTCTCTATTTTTTTATTTCTTACTTCGATTCTCTAACCAAAACTCATATTAAATCCTCTAATCATCATACTAAGCATTAGGAGTTGGATTAAGTGGAAGAAAATAGAGAATTGAATAGTAAAACGGGAGAGTGATTACTATTTATCTATTAAGTTAGTATGTATTTTCTAATTCTAAATTTTTTTCTAAATTAATTAAGGTATAAAGTTAGATACTATTATGTTAATTTGAAGAATTGTATTAATTTTGATTTATTGGAATTTTTCTTTGGTGACATATGTGTGTGGAATTAGAGAGAGAAATGATTGATAAACGGAAAGAGAAAGTTAAAGGATGAAGGGGAGATAAAATAAAGGCTTAAAGAAGAAGTGTAAAATTTTCTAAGTGTATTCTTATGATTTTTAAGTTTATATGTATGTTTGTTTTTCATAACTTATATTTGTGTTGAATTAAATAAATAGATAAAATAAATTGTGTAAATAATTGAATTAGGTATAAATGAGTATAAAACTTTAAAGAAATAAATGAAATAAA
>CANXYI011961871.1:0-10460 GCA_948208565.1 Hura crepitans
CATGCCATTGTCACTAGGCTAAATTCATGGCCAAAGTGTAAATCAATACTAGCCTCTTAGAGGCACAAGGAAGGTTCACTTATTGGTTTATTTAAGGCCACTTTTAAGTCATTATCTTAAGTCTTAAGTAAATTATTTGGTTCAAGTCTCTTTAGCTAAGTTAAGGTACATTTCAAGTGCTCATTGTTATGTTAATATATCATATACATCATTTAAAATTCATATTCATTATTGGCCAAATTCATAACCAACATCGGACATACACTAAACAAATTTATAATCTAGCTTCCAAACCATGTCACTAATACATACATTAAGGTACTAAGGGAAAAATGTACTCAATTCCAATTACTCTTTTACTTGGCATCCAAATTCAATCATGAAGATATGCCATGCCACAATAATACTCAAATTCAAACAAATTACCATAGGTTCCTTGCCACCATCATGTAATACACTAGGAAAAAAGCTTTCGGGTACTAACTTCTAATGCAAATTTCATCATTATTTCCCAACTAAAATGGTCATACACTTCCTTTAACATGTTATACAATACTAAAATTATATCCTAGCCCATATATAACCAACACAAGCAATTATATTCACCAAAAATAGTGAGGAAAAAAAGCCAATATTGACATCTCCTCAGAACATACTTCCTAACATTTTAGGTGTTCAATTGTTCATCACTACTAAAGAAGAATTCATTCATAAATTCAACATTCCAGCACCATATCATGAAGTTTACTAACCTAGGCACCTAAAACCCATGAAGAAAGTGTTGTAAATTCACTTACATAATCCTTTAAAGATGTCAATCCCATCTAACCTATGTTTCAAGCCCTAATTCCAACAAGCATGGTGACTTTGTTCCTCCTTTGTGACAACCAAGCTGGCCTCCCTAATCCCTTATAAACACCACCATATAGATGTTAGCTATGACTTAGAATCAAAAATACCTAAAGCCTAAGAAATGAGGGAGATATAGCCATAAAGTCACCTTGGTATCATTTTTCGAGACTATTCTGACCTAGGCCCCATGTTTGATTTTTTTCTCCCAAACCAGAGCTTCTTTTATCCTGATTCTTTTTTATTGTGATCCCTAACATCATAAAGAACTTTTGTCCACTAGAATCACTTCATTTGTCCACTGAAGAAGAAAGTTTTGGCCTAAATATAGAGGAGGTGTCATCCAAAATTTTAGGTAGAAAAGGGAAAATGGGGAAAAATGGGTTTTGATCTTTTAAGTGGAAATCCACTTGGCATGGTTACTAAACCACTTGCCAATGCTCTGGGCCCCATTTTGACACCTCAAAATTTTCCCAAAAATTCTCGAACCATCCCGATTTTTTAGAAAACATTAAAAATTCAAAAAAATTTAGTCAAAAATCTAAAAATTACATCATTTTGTTTTAAAATTCCTATTTTAATTGCCTCCACTTGCTCTTAAATTTTTGTAGTCAAATTCCACCAATAGGGTAGTTTTCAAATTGCCTCGATTTGTTTGCTAACCTGAAAAATTGTGAGATTTTGCAAATGATCTCCGATTTCAAAATTTCATTCACCATTATACTCAGTATGATTTTCTAGCTTCAGGGTCCACTATTTTTGAGTCTGTTCGGGTTCATGTCAGGTCAGTCTCGGCTTAAAAATTTTATTAGCCCGATGGGTAACTTATAACTTGAAATGAATTGTTGGTTCTGCTAAATTTTTTTACTTTGCCTTTTTCATTATTTTAGAGCCCCTTAAAGTTTTATAACTTGTGCCACTACCTTGATCCACGTGCAAGTGACCCTATACCTCAGGTGCACTTCTTAAACCCTATGGCACTATTCCTAAAGACTCGAAACGTAAGCATTACAAATTATCTTTTTCTTCTATAGACCAAGGGTTGCTGATGCCACTTCAAAGAATAGGGGTGCTATTTTTGCTCCTCTAATCTCTATTTTTAGCCTATTTCTTCCATTGGAGACATGATTCCTTACCTCCATGATCTCCATACACCATTTTCACCTCAAATTAAATGAAAGATCAAAGGAAAAGCTCAATTTTTAATCTTGATAAATAGTTACTTGAGATTGATCAATGAAGATTTTTTGAGTTTTGATATTTTCCATGTTCCTTAGGTGCCCAAGGTTGTGTCTATATAGGTAGTTTTTCATTTTAGTGTTCATATGATTTTTTACGAATTTTTATGTACTAAATAAGTAATAAGTAGTTGAGAAAATGAACAAAACATGGGATAAAGGGAAAAGAAAGGTATATATGGTCCTCAATTGTGCATTTTGACTTTCTTAGTATGTGTAATCAAAATAAATTGTGAGAATTTTATTATGCCATAATTTTCCATAGTATGTGATTAATGGTGTTATGTGTTAAATACATAATTGGTCTTATGATTGATATTTGATTGTGTTTAATAATGTAACAAATGTATGTTGAGATCATTTATGACATTAGAATGATTAGAATAATGTATATTGATAGGATGTGAAATGTTGACATACATGTATGTGTATGTATGTTGTGCATCATGCATGGTGAATATGATGTACATTTAAGAATGGAATTATATGTCTATATGGACATTGTGTATGATGATGAATGCCTAAAATAGAGCTTTTGATGGCTTAGAGGGTATTATGGATGAATGGCCAATTGATGAATATATGTATGTGTATTGGATTTATATAGGCATATATATACTTATATGCATCACATATGTGTCTTATGTATGATGTATGTCAAAAAATTAGTATAATTACCTATATGGACATGAAAGATGAGGTATGATGTGATTAATGGTGTTATGAAATGTTAGGAGGCATAGTGGCCGAATGGCCTAGATGTATGTATGTATATATGTATGTATGTATGTATGTGTGAATAGGCATAAAATGTATGTATATGATGATTTGTGTATATTAATGGCTAAGTGATCATATGTATGTGAGATGGGATATGTAATATGAAGAAATGCATGTAAGAAGCATGTATGATGTTATAGTTTATGATGTAATCATGTATTTCTATACTTTATGTTAAGCATGATATGAATGTGCATTATTATTTATATGTTTATGATTACAGGGGATGATTTTGAATGAGAAATATAAAAAGAATCCAAGTTTAAGCTTACCATGATTGCATGGTCAAATGGCCATTGGCATGTAGATTGTGTGTATGATACATGAAAAGTATGTTAGTGTTTATGTATGATTTTATGTAGGAAGTTAATAATGTTGTGACTTATGTATGGCTATATGTGTTATTGTATATGGCTATAATGTGTTTAGCACATATTATGTGCAAATTATGACATAAAAAGATATACAATGCAATAATGCATTCAGTTATTCATTTAATGCATGATATAATGCATTAATGATGTCTATTGAACTTTATGTGGCATAATGCTTTATTATTGTGCCTAATGTATGTTTATTATGTGTACAACATGCATATGATGAGATTAGAGCCTTATGATATCTGAATGATATATTTATGAATATGGTGATTTTATTCATAAGCTTATAAGTCATATGATTATGTTAAGACAAATAAGATGTTAGGAGAAAGTGTAATGCATTTAATATGAAAGATTAATGATATAACGCATTCATGAGCATATGTATGTAATGACTTTCAAATATGACATTGTAATGTTGTGTTGCATGTCATAATGATATGTTAAGCTTATGATAATACTTTTTTTTTATTTAGTCATTAGTTATTTAGGCCATTTTAATTAAAAAAGTATATTAAGCAATATTATTGAGGTGAAAATAAAAATAATTGGTTAATAGCCCCTGTAAGTAAATAGCTTAGTCAGATAGGTTGACCGGTCAACTAGGAGTTATAGTAGTTGCTTGGGTACCTTGGTACCTCTATAGCTTTCAAGTTACTATGCGTGAACCTTTAGGTTATTATTATTATGTACTAACCTTCAAGTCTAATGTATTGATCTTTAGATCTTATTTTTCTAACGTTTAGGTTTGATGCATGTTGATTATATGATTTTATGTTTCGACCTTCGAGTCTAATACACGATGACCTTTGGCTCTAATATGTATGGGGTCTATGTGGTTTCGAAGGCCTAAGTTGTCCACTGATACTCAATTATCCATAGTCTCTATGTTTCTTGAGTATGGGCTAAATAAAATGAAAATGTTTACATGATGTATGATATTATATAGTGATTTATAATTTTTATGATGTAGTATGTACATGTTTTATGTCATGTTATAGCATTTTATGCATGTTATGTTTAATGTTGCATATCATGTAATAGTTTGGATATTCATATTATATATATTAATGTATGATGTTAATTGGTATATTTACACAAGTTATATGAATTAGACCACTAAGTTATTGCTTAGCGCATCATCTGTTTTTGTAATGCATAGGTAAGGTGACAATTTGAGTTAAAAGCCTCAGATCATCAAGCTATCAAGAGAAGGAAGATTCTTTTGGTATATTTTTTACATGTCTATTAGAATTTTATGATGTATAGATAGAAAGCATTCATATGATATAATTTTTAGGAATGTGGGCCTAAGCTAGATGTAACTATCAATTTTTGGTTTTCAAAAGTCTGTAATTTTATTTGAACTTGATTTTTGAAGTGTGATATTTGCATGTTGCCATTATGATACATGATTTGAGATGCTGTGTTGCTATTTAATTTGGGTGATCAAAAGGATCACAAGAGATGTGAATGAATGTAGAAATGCTTATAAAAATGTTTTTGACATTACATATTATAATTCACATTTGGGATAGTGTTTCGGTACAGCTATTATGATGCTGAATTTTTGACACGAGGATTTCTAAATATGGAAAGTAACTAGTTTATGAAAAATTTTTGTAAACTTGCATTTTTATAAAATAAGGAGTTTTGTTAAGAATTATGTGTGCATTCCATATTCAGGTTCAACAACTAGATCAAGTAAGGGGTGTCGCATTATGTGGTATTAGAGCTTTGGTTTAAGCATTCCTAGGCAATATATGAGTGCTTTAAGCTAAGTTTATACATCATAAAATTTATGATATTGAGGCTTATGAATTTTTCTCTTACCTATAGATAAGATGAGTGATCATGCACCATATCGAGATAAGGAAGTCGAGGGTCAAACTTCCATATCTATAGGACAAAACTCTAATAAGGTTGCATCTATATCTAGTAGTGCGATGAGGCAAGTATCTTTTACAACTCAAGTGCCATTAGTGTTTGTAAAAGAGATGTTACAACTCTTGAGAAAAGATAAGTCGCTGCTCCACCACAAATATAGTAGCTAAAGGTTCATTTGGCTCTCTAAAAGGCTTACCTCCAGAGAGTTAAGAAGATGACGGCTAAGGATTTGAAGGGAGAAGGTGTTGTAGAGCTAGGCAAAGTATAATATTGGCTTGATAGGATAGAGAAGATCATGAGACATATATAATACACCCAAAAAAAAGGTGATTTATGCTATGTCTTTGTTATAAGAAGAAGAATCTAATTATTAAGAAGATATGACCAAGCATAAGCTAGAGGAAGAGCAAACTTGGGACTTTTTCTTGTTAGAGTTCCATAAGAAGTATAATAGAGAAGATAATCTAAATGACAAGAGATAGCAATTCATAAATCTTAGACAAAGGCAAAAGTCCATTAGAGAGTATGAGAAAAACTTTGCTATGTTGAGCCGACATACGAAGGACAATATTTCCACAAAAGCTGACAAGTGCATGAGATTTGAGAAGGGATTACATATGGACATCAAGTCACAGGTATCTTTTATAAAGATTAAAGATTCTCAAAGTTAGAATCTATATTTAGATTCATTGAGGAAGTGCAAAATGGGAAAAAAGAGTTTTATCATAAGTGGTCCTTTGGTTAAGGGGTTTCTAGTGTATTTTAGAGATTATAAGAAGATTAATGGGAGTCAATCTAGGGCTCTACAGTAGGCAAAAAAACATGGTTAGTCTTATAAGATAGTGTAGGGTAACAAGGGCAAGGCTAGATAACAATATAATGCTATTAATACCCTAATTTCTATAGGTAAGAGTGGCTAGATACCTCAGTGTTGGACTTGCCGTAAGAGTCACCTAAGGGAGTGTTAAAAGCTAAAGGTAAGAGTGTGCTTTTCATATGTGTCATCAAATCATTTTCATTGAAATTGTTAGAAAATAGCTGATGCCAGATAGTGATCTGCACATGTTTGTACTAGAGGACAGAAGGAAGAGTGAGGAGAGAGAGCAAAAAGAGCTTAGAGAGATAGATTTGAGTCTAAAGCTGAGTATAGAGCTTCTACCAAGCAGTATGCCATTAGAGCCAAGGAGAAGGCTAATGCACCAAATATCATTATTGGTACTTTTGTTCTCTTACACTCACCTACTTTGGCTTTGATAAATCTAAGGTCTACACATTTGTATATGTGCAGAACATAGGCATAAGGCTGGGGGTTTGATTCTTAGTTTATTGTTTTAAAGATTTTGGTTAGATATCCAATAGATTAATGTTCACATCCCTTTATTTTCCAAGATGGTCAAACCAAAAAAACAAAAGACTTAACCTAAATCTCACCTCTTGAGTCCTAAAGGACAAGAAGGAAATTAGAGGAATCTTAAGTCATTAACATTTACTAGGCTAGAAAGAGCGAGTTAGGCACTATAGGGTAATAGTTGTCACATAGCTAGAGTTAAGAAATACCTTATAGGGCCTAAAACAAAATGGTTCAAAACTCTTGCTCTTATTTATACCTCAAGGTAATACGAAATTTTAGATTAAATTTATAATTTTATTCCTTTTCTAAAGTAGGTCTTAGAATTAAAATAAATCATACAATCATGTGAAGAAAAAATAAAGCATGTAGATTTAAAGAAATAAATAGAATACTTGAAATTAATAATATATGAAATCGGGTAATTGATTATCTTGAGAATTTTGGTTCTCGCATGACAATATTTAGAAAACATATTTTATTTTATGAGACTTTTATTGAAGAAAAAATCAAAACTCATTTTTTTTAGAAAAATACAAATTAATTAGGTATAAAATGATTTGATTATTTTTCATGATGTGAAAGAATCATTTTCTACCTAATACAACATTCACACAATATATAGGGAAATAATTAGAACGAAAATTTAAGTACATGGCAATTACCTAAAATACATTCTAACCAAAAGGAAGTAAAAACTATAATGAAATTTCCTAAAATACATTATAATCCAAAAAGAAATAAAAATTACATGGCAATTCCCTAAAATACAATCTAACTGTGAAAATAATGAATGAATTAATTAAATAGAAATAAAGAAAATAATGAAGGATTAAAGAGAAAAATAAAATAACAAGAAATAAAAATAAATAAAAATAAAGGAATAATGGAGGACTACTTCATCGATGTTTGATATGAGGGCAGAAAGAAAGGTTAAACAAATCCTAATAGATCAAACAACTCACATTACAACAAAACACAATATTAGTCTGAAGAATAAAATAAAAGGAAGAACAAAATAATCAATGATGAAAATAAATAATCAATCAAATAAATATAACAACAATAATAAGAACATAGTCAATAAGTTATCACATCTAACTAGTTGATAGATAAGAGAAATAAAAAGAAGAAGAAGAAGAATTTGTTAACCCACCATGTATAATTGCCTTCAAGAAAGATCTCAAAAAAGATTAATAAATTATGAAAAAACCTTTTGAAATTATAAAATAGCAAATGTTTTGGCACTTTTAGGTGTGCACTTACCAAGAAAAGTCAACCTCTAAGATTGATACAGGGTTCACCTAATATACACATGGATCAAGGCATAAAACTGCTATTATAGCCAGTGAAACAATCGTTTTATCCTTGAAACGGCTATTTTAGAGGGCAAAATAGACATTTCACCTAAAGAGGAGTCCTATACGGATTGTGCCTCTTTACTCAAATGATGTTATCTTTTAGGGACAAAATGGCCATTTAAAAGAGGTACGAAATGACCATTTTACGGCTAAAATGGACATTTCAACAAAGCTCAAAGGGTTGTTTCGGTCAAAATGATACTATTTTGCCCTAAACAAACCAAAACTTTTAAAAAAGACATTCTTTTCAATTTTAAAACATTTTTCCTTTTTCAATTACACCAAAGCCCCATGGCATAAGTGTTGCCTATCATGCTTAAGTTTATCGACTTGAGCCCTTAGCCTACCACATATGGTTATTTTTCTCATAATTCAAGTCACACAGTGAGATTTTTAGGTTAGGCAAAGACTTATATTAAAAAATTAATTATAATTTTTTAACATATTTTGAGATCTTTGAATTAGATGTTACCATCTCTATTTATTCAAATTTAGTCCTTTTTTCATCATTAGGCAATCTGAACATATGAGCCTTAGAAACCTAGTGTCTATAGTCAGCATGTCATAGTAATTAAGGTTTACAAAAAGTTTCATTTGATTGTTTAAGGGCATAACTTTTTAGTTGATCTCATTGAATTATTATTTGATGAGTTCAACTTAATATTGGGCATGGACTAGTTGTCCACATGTCAAGCAATGGTGGATTACAAGTTGAAGAGGATATCTCTTGAGGCTGAATATAGGGCTCAGATCATAGTTGTGGGTGAGAGGACTGACTTTTTGCCAAATGTCATTTATGCTATGGCAGCGAAGCGTATGTTAAAGAATGACTATCAAGCTTTCTTGGCTCTTGTATGTGATACTTGTAGAGATGTGCTGAACGATAGTTATATACCAATAGTGTCAAAATTTATGGTTATTTTTCCTAAAGAGTTGCTTGATTTATAACCTGAATGGGAACTCGAGTTTAGTGTTAAGGTTTTACTTGGCACTACTCTGGTATCGATAGCTCTATATCGGAAGGCTCTAAAGGAGTTAAAGATTTAACTTCAAGAGCTAATTGAGATGGACCTTATAAGACTGAGTGTGCCACTGTAGGGAGCACTGATTCTATTTGTTAAGAAGAATGATGGTTTTTTTCAACTGTGTGTGGATTATCGATAAATGAATAAAGTGACCATTAAGAGTAAGTGTAATGCCCAACTTTCGATCTAATTTTTAATAAGGTTAGAATAGGAATTAGAAGAAAAAATAGGAAGTAAAATGGATGTATAGATCAAGTAAAGTCAATTGGCATGAATAACAGTGCGAAATTAGACAAAAAGGTAAAATGATAAATTTTTTGAAAAGCTAAGGGCAAAATGGGAAATCAATAATTGATGGTCAAAAGGAGGAGAGAGACATATGGGAGTAATAATAAAGTGACATGTGGCATGGTAATGATGAGAAAATGTGAGAAAAATGAGGTTTAGTAGCAAGCCATAATGAATAGTGAAAATCGGGCCACGAATAGTGTTCCCGAGGCAAATGGAGTTAACCTAACCAAAAATTCATATTAATTATAAGATACATTATGGTAAATTTTAGGAAACATTTAAGGTCATATAAGGGGTTAAAAAATGAAAACAAAATCTAGATTTATAACGTAATGTGAATAGTAAACCATTGAAAGGTGAATAGAAAAATTCAAAAATGTGCATAAAAATTTCTAAAAGTGGCACCTCTTGATGGTTAAAAATTATAAGGAATCCAAAAATCTTAGTCTTCAAGTTTTCTAAACATGGGGGTTCTTGATAAAAGAATTAGGGAAATATGTTCAATTAAATGTATGTATTTATGTGTAATATAGTGGCATATGTGTTGTAATGCCTGAAAAGTCATCATTCTATCAATAGTACTCCTGAGATATATATGGTGTCTTCTAGGATGTTGGAGGACCATATAGTGGCCAAAAGGGGGTATTGGTCAAACAAACTTTGACTGACTAGAAAATGATAAAAATAAGTGAATTAAAAATTTTACCAAAACTAATAAATTATTTCGAGTTGAGAACTAATAAATAGTTACTTTAGTTGAGATAGTGCTAGAATAGCTCAAGGAAGTGCCTGGATGGAACTAAAAATAGCACATCTTAGAGCTTAAAAATTCCAATGAGTTCATCAATAAAGGAATTTTAATATTTTGAGGTCATTTGATAATTATTCAAAATTTTTCAATTACATGAGTGAATAGTATCCCTTGTTTTCAAAGGAATTTTGGGTTGAAATTTTATGAGACCTTTAATGGGCATTATCAAGACTTTATTAGCACTAAAATCAGGATTTTTAGAGGCCTAAAGAAATTATTTTGAATTTTCAAAGTTTAAAAGAAAAAAAGATTATTTAGGGCCATTCGATCAACAAATGGCATGATCGGGGCCGTACACCTTACTAATACATAAGGGTGCACATGTGTCTGTATGTGTAGGATAGAAAGAAATCATCTTCCATCTAAATTCCCTAGAAGCTGATGCCACCACTATGGAAAACTCTCCCTATTTTTTTGCACTTTTCTTTCTCTCTATACACCAAAAAAATTAAGGAAAATTATATGAATCCTAGCCTCCACAATTCACTAA
>CANXYI011961995.1:0-23864 GCA_948208565.1 Hura crepitans
AAAAACAAAAAAACAAAAAAAAAAAAAAAAGAAGGAAAAGAGAGGGGGGGCAGGGGGTGGGGGGTGTTGGTTTTACATTGATTTGACAAATCTGACAAAAAAGTTTAACGCCATTAGTATCTATTCAAGGACACTCGAATCGGCCAGCAGTGACAAACCCCATATTTTAACATTGAAAACCATTATATTTCACCCTCTCAACTCTGATTGCCTACTTGGACAAACCACAGTAATACCACCCATTTCAAGGTTTTGAATAACAGCCATTACATAGGCAATGCCATTTTTAGTGACTTCTACCTTGCTGATACCTTTCCCATCTGTTTCATAATGGTTGTTTTTTTCCAATAAAGATAATGGTGGTAACAGCCATTATCACTGTTACCTAGTAGGGTAACAAGCATACCATGGAAAAGCAGATGCAGCAGATATTCTGGAGCCTTCTGCTCCTCTCCTTAAGACTTTGCTTCTTCCAATTTCATAAGTTCTCTTCAAATTCCTTAAAAATGCTGCCTACGTCAAATTAATACCTAATTTTACCTAGTTACAAGACACAATCAAGCAAAGAAGCAATTTTCTCATGCTAACCCCTCGTATGTAAGGCTAAAAACTCTCAAACATAACAAAATTGAATCAAGAGTGCAGGACCCTCCAATGAAAACTTTCACTTTCTGAGATGGACTAAACCATCTTTAGTGTTGGTAATATCGTTAGACTTTATCTTTAACCCTTTATACTTTTATTTTGTTTTTGATAATTCATTTTCAATAGATGATGATAAATATAAACACTGATTTCACGTCTTTATTGATGTACTCATCATTTAGTTGTATTTTGTAGTATTATTTAACTCTTTCAATGCAATTAATTTTACGTGTACAAACTTTTCCAAAGTAAATGAACAGGGAAAGGAAAAAATTGCTGCAATTGTTGTGTCTAAACAACTCAGCCTATGACCATTACTGCAACTATACCACCCACTTCTAGACATCAACAGATTAACTCTACAAAGAAAATAGACAGAATGTTAATGGCAACAATTGGGCAAAATGCTAAACACCAGCAGTCCACTATACATGTAGAACAGTGATTAAGCTTAGAATGGCTACTTCTTGAACGCACTAGTCATCTCAATTTCTTTTCTTTGCTTTCCTTTTTCTTTTGTTGCCAGTGGCAGATTCTGTGCTTTGTTGCTACATCATCTAACACTCAGGTATCTGAATCAGAAATACCACCCCTAATAAGTTCCTTTCTTCATCACAGTACAGAATGACATGAAAATGATTAATACGCTACATTACTGATATGAATTATGTTCAAAACCCAACTTAGCAAATACTCTGCACGCAACTTAGAAACTCCCGCAAATCAGATACCATAAATAAAGGAACCTCACTATTTTTATTTTGCTATCTACATCAATCAAATGCCCATCTAAAAGCTCATTAATTATTTCTCATCCTCAGAATTTAACTTAAAATTGCAAATTCAATGTCATCAAATGGAATAAGGTTAAGCAGACCTGCCACCAATCACTTCTTTGGTAAAAAGATTATTAAATATGAGCAAAAAATTCTAACATAACTGCACCAAAGAGAAGGTATAAATGCTCATATACAAATTATATATACATATATATTACCTTGTCAACATCAACCAAGGGAACATTCAACTGATGTGATGGATCCAGCAAATCATGATGCCCCAAGGTAACCTGAATGCACATAGTGGTATAAAAATATATCGCATACAATATAAGGTGCAGCATTCAAATCAACAAATGGATTTGCAGTACTTGACTATGATGAATTTTTTTTCTTTTTCATTTGCTCGATATTCAGCATGTTATATGATGGCGCACGAGTCAGCAAACTGTGACCACTCCAAAGTCAGTAAAGTATAACATTTAAAATGAGGTGTGGACTATAAAACCCAAATTTAATTTTGGACCAGATTCTAGTGATCTTTCACATTCAAATCAGGTCAATATACCCTATACACTAGCATATTACAATTTGGCACAAACTAAAGTCACATGCTAAGAATGAAAATATGTAAAATGTTCATAAAAGATTCAAATTGCATAAAAAAATATCTACTGATTACAATATATAAACCAAGATAACATTCTGTTGAATTTAGAGAAAATAAATTATTTTTATTTTCTTGTGTGTCAATTACATAAGAAAAAGGAAGTATTTATAAAAAAATACACCGTAGTAGTAGAAACACAATAGAACTCTAATAGAACAGAATATACAAGTGATACGTATCCTAATATACAGATGACATGCATTGCAACACTCTCCCTCAAATTGGTGCAAAGATATCACACATACCCAACTTGCAAACTAGATTATAAAAGGCTCGGCTGCAAAGAGCTTTGGTGAATATATCAGCAATTTGCTTTTTAGATAAGACATGAGATATACATAAGAATTCCAACAATTTCTCTTTTATGAAATGACGATCTATCTCTATGTGTTTTGTACGGTCATGTTGCACAGGGTTACGAGTAATACTGGTGGCTACTTTGCTTTCACATAATAAAGACATCTTAACAACTTCAATTCATTTAACAATTTCCGTACCCAAAGTAGTTCACAAACTCCTTGGGCCATAGCTCTATATTTAGCTTCAGCTGATGATCGAGCTACAACACTTTGCTTCTTACTTTTCCATGTAACCAAATTCCCTCCAACAACAGTACAATATCCAGTTGTTGATCTTCGATCATCCGGAGACCATGCCCAACTGCATCATTAAAGGCTTCAATTCCAAGATGTCCATGCTTTAAAAAGAGAATTTCTTTCCCTGGAGTTGATTTTAGATACTGCAAGATAGGAAAGACAGCATATAGATGAGGTTCTCTAGGATCATGCATATATTGGCTTACTAAACTGACAGCACATGCTATGTCGAGTCTAGTATGTGAAAGATAAATAAGCCTTCCTACTAACCTCTGATATCTTTCTAAATCAACTAGGATACCAACTCCTGTTTGCAATTTGAGATTACTTTCAATAGGAGACACTGCAAGTCTGCATCCTAGCATTCTGATTTCTTCTAAGAGATCTAGAATATACTTTCTTTGAGAAATGAAGATTCCTTTCTCTAATCTAGCAACTTTAATTCCCAAGAAATACTATAATTTTCCTAGATCCTTTATTTCAAACTCTCGGCCAAGAAGTTTTTTGAGTCTCGCCACTTCTTCTGTATCATCTCCTGTCAACACAATGTCATCAACATAAATAATAAGAATGGTGACTTCCCCCTTATTATGTTTAACGAACAAGGTGTGATTAGCATTACTTTGAACAAAACCAAATGCAACCATAGCTTTATTGAATTTGTCAAACCAAGCCTTTGGAGATTGTTTCAATCTACACACTTTCCCTTGTATCTTCTCATTCTCAAAGCCTAAAGAGAATTCCATATAAACTTCTTCTTCTAAGTCTCCATGTAAGAAAGCATTCTTTACGTCAAGTTGTTATAGTTCCCAATTGAGATTAGCCGCACAGAATAAAAGAATTCTGATAGTGTTCATTTTTGCAACAAGAGCAAATGTCTCTTGATTGTCAATTTTGTAAGTTTGAGTATACCCTTTACCACCCGCTTGTACCTTTCAACTGAACCATCAAACCTGTGTTTTATAGTGAATATCCATTTGCACCCTACAATCTTCTTTCCAGATGGAAGATCAACAAGCTCTTAAGTTCCATTTTTTGCCAGTGCTTTCATTTCTTCAACCATTGCCTCCTTCCACTTTTGATCTTCGATAACTTCTTTCTAATCCTAGGAAACAGATACAGAAAAAATAGACAAGACAAAGGCTTTATAGGATTGAGATAAGGAGTCAGAGGAAACAAAGTTGGTTATAGGATGCTTAGTGCAAGTTCTTACTCCTTTTCTTTGTGCAATTGGTCTATCATCAATTGAGTCAAGGGTTATAGGAAGAACCTTACCCAAATCTTTATCAGGAAGAGAGGTTGGTTTTTTTATTGTTGATAGACTACATGATGGCTTCGTCTCTCCCTGTATACCTCTTTAAATTAGGTCTATCAAGCCATCCCACATTCTCTCCTGCATTTCTATCATTTTCTCCTTCATCTACATCCCCAGAAGTTTCTCCTATCTCCCCCTGAGTTAAACCCTCCCCTTGAACAAGATTTTCAAGGATAACAAAATTAGGAATCACCTCTTTCTGCTCATTATTCTCCCCTTGAAAAGGTGGATTCGGACAAAAATAAGGTTCAGTTTCTCGAAAGGTAACATCCATGCTTACAAGGTATTTTCTTATTGAGGTATGATAATATTTATATCATTTTTGCGTTGGTGAATAACCAACAAACACATTTCAAGGTTCGACAATCTAATTTTCTTGCAGTTTTATTGTGGACAAAGCACACACACCCAAAGACTTTTGGTCGGATAGTATAAGAGGCTTTTCGTTGTAAAACTTCCTAAGGACTCCGGAAATCTAGAGGTTTCAGTGGCATACGATTAATGAGATATGCAGTAGTAAGAATAGCATCAACCCAAAACGGTTTTGGTAAATTCATAGTAAACATGAGAGACCTTGCTACCTCAAGTGCCTATTTCTCCGTTTAGCAACTCCATTTTGTGCACTAGTAAAAGATTACTAGAGAACATGTCATTTTATAAAAAGATTTAAAACAAGAGAACACCTCATTTTTTGTTTTCATCAAGTATACCCAAGTAAGAAGAGTGCAACAGTCAATGAAAGTAACAAACCATCGATTACTAGATAAAGAAAGAATTTGAGTGGGTCCTCAAACATCAGAATGGATAATCTCAAAAGAAACAAAACTTCTATTATTACTCAAATGATAAGTTGTTATTTTGTGTTTTGCATATTCACATGCATCACAACATAAGGAATCAAATTGAGTTTTCTAAAACAAATGGGGATATAACTTAGCTAAAACATAAAAGGATGGATACCCTAATCGCCTATGCCACTAAATAATTTCTTGATTGACATCCTTATTGCTATCAAAAAAGGCATCTATCGATTCTAAGTTGATGTCCAGAACATATAAGCCATCTTGCAGTCTACCGCTGCCAATCCTCTTCCTGGATTGTAGATCATGAAAACCATTGGTTTGGAAAGAATTCAACTTTGCAGTTTAAGGCTTTAGAAAGAGCACTGACAGATAGTAAATTAACAGAAAATCTGGGAACATGAAGTACTAAGGATAAATGAAGAATGGAAGTACAATGAATAGAACCTATCCCTGACACAAGTGATAGAGACCCATCTGCTATTCGAACAATATCTTTATTATTTGTTGGTAAATAAGAGTGAAAAAGGTTAGAACGGCCTGTCATATATATATTTGCTCAAGAATCTATTATCCAAGATAAATGAGAAAGATTAGCTAAAAAAGCAATACCTGATTTGACATAATTGGAGGTTCCTGTAGCGGATGGAGAACCAAGGTGTGATAGAAGTTTCCTTAAAGACTAAATTTTGTCAGATGTAAAACTTCCACTGGTTTTGGCTGTAGGCTCTTCTCCGATTGCCTCAGCTACAGGTGCTTAAGAACAATTGGATCCTCCCTTTTGACTCCCTCTGCCTCTAAGAGGTCTCCCATGTAATTTCCAACATGTGTCCCTAGAATTTCGAGGCTTCCCACAATAGTCACAGTGCAATTGATCCTTCTCCATTGTGGCCCCAAGTGGCTTGGTATGAGGGGAAGTTGCCATAAGTCCTACTTTTTCAACAGGTGTAATATATAGCATGGCACTATGCCGACTTTCTTCTTATTGTATGTAAGAATAGACTTGCTCTAAAGATGGCAAAGGATCCTTTCCAAGAACTTGGATTCTGATGGGATCATACCCACTGTTCAATCCGACTAAAAAATCATAGATGCACTCTTTTTCAATCATGTTTTGAAATTTGACAGCATCTCTCGGGCATTCCGCTTGAAAATCTTGATAATAGTCTAATTCATGCCACAGACCACAAAGTGCAGAAAAATATTGAGAGATTGACAATTCACCTTGTTTGATGGAGTGAATTTTGTTCCTCGGCTCGAAAATGTGTACCATTCTCAACTTAGAATAGGTCTATGTAACAACATCCCAAATCTTTGCTGTTGAAGTAGTAAATAGGTTCAAGCTATGTTTGGTTGCATAGAGTTGAGTAACCATGACGTGATAAGGGAATTTTCATCATCCCATTGGTTAAACCCTGAGCCTGTAGTTGGAGGTATTTGTTTGTCCCCTATGAATAACAAATAGGATCTAGACCAAACCGAGAAATTGGACCCATCAAGTTTCACTGGACTTATTTGAAGGGACGGGTTATCCATAAGAGAAGTAACCAATTTTCTTTCATCAACCATTAAAAAACCAAACAAAAGTGAAACCCAAAAAACCATATTACAGAAGGAAAAAAACAAAGAGCAAACCAGAACAGAGCAGAGAGAAAAACACCAGGAAAAAGTATCCGTGGTGGTCGGAATTCCCCTCTGGTGTGACCAGAGAACAATTTGACGAAAGAAGATGGCCGGAGAGGGTCTCACGCACCGGCAATGGAAGTAGTTGGCGAAGACTTACGGCGGCACGTGACAACATGTGTGGCGGATTCCGTCTGCAATCCTCCGGGTTTTGGCCGATCGGCGGCTGGCGCTCCTCCTGGGACAGGCTGTGTCAAAAAATCAGAGCCCTAGGTAGCTCCAATTAAAAACCCTAACACTATGAGGAAGAAAACTCACCTCTAAAGTACAGATGGCTTTGATACCATGTTGAATTTAGAGAATAAATTCTTTTTATTTTTTGGTGTCAACTACATAAGAAAAAGGAAGTATTTATAAAAAAATACATGCCCAGTAGTAGAAACACAATAGAACTCTAATAGAACAGAATATACAAGTGATACATATCCTAACATACAGATGATATGCATTCCAACACATTCAAATCATTTTTCAATTGCATCTCTTGCACAACTAGGTTTGTTTCCTTACTGGAAAAGTCTTGATACTTACTTGACACAGAACATTTTGGAAAAGATACAAATACATTGTTATGTGCAAAATTATATCAAAAATGGGAAGTTGACCAGTTCTAATTAATATTATATTTTGCCCTAATCTTAATTAGGAGATTTTATTTAATTTAGCACGTATTTATGTTGTGGTAGGAAGCCTTATTTAGTCTTTGATTTTATGTTTTCCTATTTCAACAAGTTCTCCTGTTTAATTTTATATTTTCCTATTTTAACATTAAGTAAGCTCTAATTAAATATCAACAAAATGCAAAAATAGAACAAGCAGGAAAATCATTAAAACTCTAAGAAATTCGGTTCTTTCTCTAAGGAGTCTTAAGGTTCTTGCTCCCTTTAACGAGCTTGAAGATACAAGCACCCTTTGACAAGCATGATTATTGCCTAGTGTTTGATCCACAATTTGGTAACAGCACATAAATGAACCAGGAATTGATGCACAAATAATGTTTCAAACAAAAGATATAGCAAGTAGCTCCCTTATTTGTCTCTCCAAACTGAACTTAGGTGAGATTCTGCTTTCACATGAGGCAAGACTGGAATGAAAATACAGGTAATTATCAATAAAAACAATATTCTATATTCTCTTGCCATAAAAGAAAGAGTCAAATACTAGGAATCGTTGATTTTACAAGAGTCAAATACTAGGAATCGTTGATTTTACAGTTTGTTCATTTATTTCAAGGAGAGAGAATTTATGACAAATTTAAAGCGCAGAAATAGAGAGCAAATACCACACTTGTAACTGTAGGTATTTTATTTTTCTTTTCAATAAGACAATAGAATGCTGTAAGTTAAACAACATTACATTTGTGTTGACATCAGTGCAGTCATTGCCAGCACATTCAACTCCCACTCTGTTATTCTGCAAGCTTGCTGAATGGCTCCCTTTAGCGAGTTTGCAGCAGTCTTCATTTTGCACTTCCTGTTGTTATCTACAGAAGTCAAACTTCAAAATGAAAAGGGCATAAATAAACTCAACAAGAAATTGCAATGTCAAAAACCATTATGCAAAATAATCTCGTTATACACTGACCTCATGGATAGACACCCTATTTGGTGACTCAGTCACTGTGATGCTCCCAGGTCCACAACAGGTGCAACCTTGTTTGGAACCAGATACTCTTCCAGTGGCAGAAGCAGGCAGACAGGAGCAGCAACTCCCCTCGCTAAAGAAGGGATGATCATTCAGGGCATGTTCACAATATGAATCCGCAGAACTATCAATGTCTTGGCTCATATCAAGGGGAGGTTCAAAAGCCTAAAAAGCATTTGTAAAAACAATATTCAAAAAAGGGAAAAAAATGAAGCACTTAAAAATAAAGAGGGGATGAACACACAAGAGAGCTGCCGAAAACACAAATGACACCTTATCTCACCTGAAGCATGTTAAATATAAAGTAAGAATTCATAGAAATACACCTGCAGAATCAAACAAATCAATATTTTATATAATTCCAAAATGCATGTAAACAAAGAATTCATTTTCAAATAAATTGTAATAGTCCGTAATCATGTATATGCATTAGGAAAGCATGTGTAACTGCTGCTTCAGCAGCATTAGCAGCCAACATGATCAGTGAGAAATGCTATAATGGAATACAAGTCTTTTAAATTTCTTTAGAGAGAGTAATTTACAACTTTACAAGTCACTTAACCCCCTCCCATTATGGATACAAAAATATTCACTCACGGAATCCATGTCTAGGAATACTATCCAGACTGCAAACATTGAATAACGAGTAATCATGAAACGATTTTACGCTAATGCTTTAAAAATTATCATAGACACACATCAAACATTAAATAGCCAGTCACCAGACTGTAAACATTGAAAAAGGCAGCCAATCATGAAGGATTTTTACATGACAGTTTTAAAAAGATCACACACATATATCCACACACACAAGCTCATAAACACATACACGAATAAGTACACACAAAAACAGAAACACATACATACATGCATAATAGATGAATACACAGCACGCACACACGCAATGGAAATGTAAACACAATAGTGACCAAGGGAAACAAGGAATTTAAATGCAACGCTCCCCACCATCAATTTTCTTCGCTCTCAAGACAAAACAGTGAAAAGGATTAAACTTCATATAAATAATCAAGTATAAATGGAAAGTTAAAAATAGGATAAGGCAAGTACTGCAGCTCAAATCTACTGAATTGAAAGAGGAAGTACCCAGGTCTTCTGGTTGTGGAAAACCTGGGCATTTTTTTCCACAAAGAAACAGTAAACTGAAATCATGAGTTACTACTTGATAATGTCAAGTGCATTTGCCAGTTCAGTATCAGAAAAATGTTGGAAAACTTAAAATCCTTTTTATTCCTCATATTTCTTTTCCAGTTGAAAAAGACATGCAAATATTTTTGTTACCATAGTACCGATATGATGCTCATCTTGAATACTACTACACAAACCGAGCTGTGGCTGTCAGACCAATTTTATAAAACCCCATGCTTGAAACAAGCTGAAGTAAGTGTCGCAATGACAGGAAATAAGGTAAAAATGATGGAAAGATATTCCAATTGACAGTAAAAATGAAAATGGTAAGGTAAAATGAGCAGATGTGCACAAAACAGCACTAAACAACTAAACAGTCCTTATCATTCCACAGCCAATTGTTAGGACTTTTTAGGAGTATAAGTTGAATTTTTCTAACAAATAAGTTCTCTTGCAATATGTTGACAGCAGAAAGTACAATTAATGAAGGCATCATGTGACCCGAATTGACTCGAGCCAAAAGTATCCATTATGCCAGACCCACCCATTAATACTCTGTATTCCATTTAAACTAACAAGGCTTTTTTAGCCCAACAAAAAATGAATTTTGGCTCACTTATTTCAAGCAAATCAAATTCAAATTACTTGTTTCCATTTAAAAAAAATTGTGCAAGTAGGATCAATTTCAACTTTTCTCAACTGGTTGCTAGGGGAGACAGTTAGCTCCCAGCAATTATTTGTACTTTGCATAATTTCGTAATATCAGAAAACGCTTTCTAAGTCCAGCAACCAAAAAAAACATAAGCAAAAAGAAAGTTACCTTCTTAGCTTATGAAACTTCAAGGGATAGTGGGGCAGTATAGTCTGCAAAAGTAGAATATGTATTAATTACAAATAGCAACACAAAAGACAATTAAATTAACCAGAAAAAACAGATTGGCTGGCGTTCCAAGCAAAAATATATCTGGAAATCTGCCACTAACATAACCTTGCACATAGTGACTATAAAACATTATAATCAGAGAACATGGATGCAAATGTGAGATCCTTTAGGAAATTCAAGCAAGTTATGTTAACCTAAAGATGAAAACTCATGTCCCCATAACCAATAATGCATTTACTAGCATTAACGACAAGGAGAATGAGGTAGACTTGATGTTTATCCATGTTCTCTTTAGAAATGGTGGGTGAATAGATGCATCACAATTTGAATCCAAAATCCTGCATGCAACTTGCTGAAAACTAGTAGAGAACTATTTCCTAGAAGGCATTCAAAAGATGTTATGTCCCACATTATGACGTGTACACTAGGTGATGAATTGAGAATTTAATCAAACTTGTCAAAAGGAGCTTGAACCGTCGAGCTCATTAAAGGGAGCAAAAACCTTGGAGCTCATTATGGAGAGACCCCAACCTCGAAGAATTTCTATTAAATTTTTGCTTCATTATTTTTATTTCATCTATCACTTTAGTGAGAGATTATTGTTACAAAAATAAGAAAACTCTCCTAATTTAGGCTGAAACAAAGAGATACTAAAATAAAGCTCTTCAAATCTAAAAAACTAAAATAAAAAGGAAAGAAATCACACTAATTCAGCCTGTAGTCAGTCGGCTAATCTAGGAAACTAAATAAAAGAAAAGATATTGTTACAGCTGATTTGTGGGCGAACACCTGTGTTAGATGCAAGAAATCAGCAGCAGATGAGGAGATTTGCTCCTGATTTTATTTCATAAATTTCCTTATTAATTTAAATAGAACTTTCCTAATACTATGATAATTTGTTGTCGTATCTTGTTAGAACCTAAATAAAGGATATGAATCTTATTTCCTAATTTGTAAACTATTTAAGAGGAAAATTATTCATAAGTAAAACAAGTTTGAATTTTCCAGCAAATTAGAGGTAGGTAATTCCCTTATAGTTCCAGCAAATTAGAGGTAGACAACTCCCTTAGAGTTCCAAGGTACGTGACTCCCTTAGACAAGTTGCAACAATCTAGCAATCTAGGACCTTAACAATTTGGTATCAAAGCCAAACACCATGGACCATACAGACAACGGTGACGAAGTGAAGGTTTTTTCCAAGAGATGCAGGCTGGAACCCAAGCTTGGCTCGCATTATTCGAATCAAGAATAACCCCTCATATTCAACAACTATTGCTCCAATTGCAAGAATTTTTTACTAGTTTCAACCAAATCTAAGGGAGGGACCCAAATGGGAGTAGGAACAGCAGTCATATTGATGAGAAACTTCGCTTCAATGTAGGCAATCAACCAAATAAGCTAGCAAAAATGGTGGTGGCACAATACATAAAGTTTGACGCTTCAACCATTGAAGGGGTCTGAGGTCTGTTGGCTAAAACTTTGATGTCAAATAGCCACATACTTTGTCCAATACCAGGAGCTGAAATTTCACCTCAACTGTCAATCGATTTATGGAATTTCAGCTCCAACACTACAAGCTAGAAGTTGAGCAGGACACAAATTACTGTACAAAGGAAATAGACCTCTAACAGACTTCAAATCCAGAATTTAATGAAGTTGAGCAGCAGGTGGAATCAATTTTTAGATGGAGTTTATGATCTACTTCAAAAGCCAATATTTCCATTGCCTATTCACAATAGTAATAATCTAAAGGAGTACTAGGATGAGATTCTTGCAAATGATATTATGAAAGGTTCTATTGCAAAGAGCTTTCTACAAGCTGTTTTTCAGACATCACATGAGATAAACATAAGGAGCCATCAATTAACTTCTCCTCTATGAAATGTCGGTCAATTTCAATGTGTTTGGTGCGGTCATGTTGAACAGGATTATGAGCTATACTGATAGCAACCTTGCTATCACAATACGAGGTCATCTTATCATCTTTTGATAGCTTTAACTCGGTTAACAACTTGCGTAACCATAGCAGTTCACATACTCCTTGAGACATGGCCCTATATTCTGCTTTAACACTTGATCGAGCAACAACACTCTATTTTTTACTTCTCCAAGTAACTAGGTTACCTCCTAGAAAGATACAGTAGCTAGTTGTTGACCTTCTATCATTTGGAGACCCAGCCCAATCAACATCAGCAAAGGCTTTAATCCTAAGATGATCATGTTTTGAGAAAAGGATTCCTTTACTAGGAGCTGACTTTAAATACTTCAATATGCAAAAGACAGCCTGCAAGTGAGGTCCACGTGGATCATGCATATATTAGCTTACCAAACTGGCTGCATATGCTATGTCAGGTCTAGTGTGTGAAAGATAAATTAGCCTTCCAATCAATTATTGATACCTTTCTTTGTCAACTGTCTCCCCACTCTCTCCTTGCAACTTGTGATTACTTTCAATAGGTGATTCTGCTAGTTTACAACCCAACATACCAATTTCAGTCAAGAGATCTAGGATGTATTTTCTCTGAGAAATGAAGATTCCCCTTTTTGATCTAGCAACTTCAATTCCAAGAAAGTATTGCAGTTTTCCTAAATCTTTGACTTCAAATTCTCGAGCTAACAGATTCTTCAGTCGAGCCATTTCTTCTTTGTTATCTCCCGTCAATACTATGTCATCAACATAAACTATAAGGAGAGTGATCTTACCCTTGTGATGCCTTATGAAGAGAGTATGATTTGCATCGCTTTGTTGATAGCCAAATGAAATCATAGCTTTGATGAATCCGTCAAACCAAGCTTTAAGAGATTGTTTTAACCCATACAGAGCCTTCTTTAATCTACATACTCTTCCATGTGTTTTTTCATCATCAAATCCTGAAGGAATCTCCATATAGACTACTTCTTCTTCTAAGTCTTCATGTAAAAAGGCATTTTTAACATCAAATTGTTGTAGATCCCAGTCAAGATTTGTTGTGCATGACAGTAGAATTCTGGTTGTGTTCATCTTTGCAATAGGAGCAAATGTCTCTTGATAGTCTACTCCATAGGTTTGAGTGAAGCCTTTGGCCACCAATCTAGCTTTGAATCTTTCAATCAATCCATCTGCTTTGTGTTTTATTGTGAACACCCATTTGCAACCCACCATCCTTTTTCCTGATGGAGGAGTAACCAACTCCCAAGTTCCATTTTTATCTAGAGCCTTCATTTCTTCAACCATTGCTTCTTTCCAACTAGGATCCCGAATGGCTTCTCTCCAATCCTAGGGAATAGATATAGAGGAAATAGACATGACAAAGGCTCTACATGGTAGAGACAGTGAGTCATAAGAGACAAAATTAGTTATAGAATGCTTAGTGCATGTCCTGACTCATTTCCTTTGGAAAATGGGTTTATCTAAATCATCAATCAAAAGTTCTTCAGAAGTCTTACCAAAATCCCTTTCAGGGAATGAGGATGGCTCGAGATTTGAGATAGGTAGCACAATATTTTTATCTTTCCTTGAATATCTTTTCAAGTCAGGTCTATCCAATCTCCCAACACTCATTTCCTGATTATGGTTTCTTTCTTGATCAAAACTTTCAATTGAATTCTCCCCCTAGATAGGATTTTCTAGAACTATACTAGGCACAACATCCTTTGACATCACCTCTTCACTATTACCATTCTCCCCCTAAAGAGGTGAAGAAAAATAGGGTTCAAACTCCCTAAAAGTAACATCCATGCTCAAAATATTTCCTAGTGGATGGATGGTAACACTTGTAACCCTTTTGAGCAAGAGAATATCCTACAAGACACACTTAAGAGCTCTAGAGTCCAATTTTCCAGTATTTCTTTGATGAACAAAACATAGACACCCAAAAACTTTTGGAGGAACAATGTAAGAATTTTCTCCTTTGAGTACTTCTAAAGGAATCCAAAAATCTAGAGCTTTAAGAGGCATTCTATTGATCAAATAGGTAGCAACTAAAATAGCATCCCCCCAATAAGGCTTAGGTAAATTCATTGTGAACATAAGGGATCTAGCAACCTCCAACAAATGTCTGTTTTTTCTTTCAGCAACCCTATTCTGAGCACTGGTATATGGGCAACTAGTTTGATGAACTATCCCGTTGCCATCCAAATTGGAACCTCCCATCCATATATTCAGTACCATTAATGTTCTCAAAACCTTTACTGTGGCAATAAACTGTGTACATATCATTTTATGACATGTTTGAAAGCAAGAAAACACATCACTTTTTGCTTTTATTAAATAAACCCAAGTCAATCTAATACAACAGTCAATAAAGGTTACAAATAATTACCGGTCAAAGAAAGATTTTGAGTAGAACCCAGTACATCAAAATGTATAATTTCAAATGACACCATACTTCTATTATTACTTGTAGGATAGGAAATTCTAGTATGTTTGGCATACTCACATGCATCTCAAAATAACAAATCAAAGTCAATCCCTTTAAACAAATTGAGATATAGTTTTGCAAAGACAAAAAAAAGATGTATGTCCTAACCGCCTATGCAACTATATTATTTTCTCGACTAGCATCCTTATTTCTCCCAAAAAAGGCTTGCTTTGTTAATGGATTACTATCCAGAACATACAACCCATCATGCAGTCTACCGGTGCCAATCCTCTTCCCTAATTGAAAATCCTGAAAGACATGGTAATTTGGAAAGAATTCAATTTGCAGTTAATTCTTTTGTAATAGAACTAGCAGATAGAAGATTAACAAGGAATTAGGGACATGAAAGACTGAGGATAATGTAAGATCGGGAGTACAATGGATTGAACCTATCCCAGTTACAGGAGAAAAAGACCTATCAGCTATTCAAACTTTGTCCCCTTTTTTTGATGGAGAATAGGTTAGAAAATGTTTAGAAGAGCCTGTTATATGTTTATTTGCTCCAAAATCTATTATCCAACAATAACTATTAACATCAGCCAAGAAAGTAGTACCTGATTTAACAAAGTTGGCAGTTGATGGAGTGCCCACCCTAGTCAGAAGTTTTCTCAAGCTCTGAATCTCCTCGGTAGAGAGAGTATCATCAATCTCTTCTGCTGATTCAACTACATTTGCCTGTGATCTAGTTGAACTCCCTTTTCGTCCACCTCTTCCCCTAGGTGGGCGACCATGCAATTTCCAGCAATACTCCGTAGTATGACTTGGTTTACCACAATAATCACAATTAAAGTGATCCTTATCTGTGTTGATCCTAGTATGTTTCTCTTGGGAGTCTTTAGCAATCAAACCAGCCTTATCAACAGGTGTATTGTACATCATAACATTCCTTCTGCTTTTTTCTTGTTGAACATAAGCATATGTCTGTTCCAATGATGGCATAAGATCTTTTCCAAGAACTTGAATTCTAATCGGATCATATTCATTGTTTAGACCAGCAAGGAAGTCATAGATGCTTCCTTTTCCATCATTCTCTGAAATTTGATGGCATCCATAGTGCATTCTGCCTGAAAGTTATTATAGAAGTCAAGTCCTTGCCAAAGTCCCCTCGATTCAAAAAAATATTGAGGAATAGTCAATTCCCCTTGTTTTGTAGCATAAATCTTATTGCAAAGATCATAAATTTGAGCATCATTGCCCATTTTTTAGTAGGTATGAGAGATTGCATAACAAATCTAGGCAGCAATATTAAGCAATAAATATGTTTGGGCAATATGCGGCTGCATAAAATTTACTAACCAAGACATAACTAATGAGTTTTCAGAATCCCACCGAGGAAAAACTGGTTTAGTAAGTTCTAGCTTTCTTTTTTCTCCTGTAATATATCCTTGAAATCCCCTAACTTTGATGAATAGCATGCATGATCTTGACCAGACAAGAAAGTTTGTTCCATCGAGCTTGACAAGACTTATCTGTAGGGAGGGGTTGTCCATGACAGGAGTTATATTTTTCTTATTGTCAGTCATCCTAAATCAGAGTTGAAATTTAACCGGTACAGAAAACACCAGAAATCAAAGTTGTTTGAAGGGACCGGACAACACACTAGACAGAGTCGGAATGAGGAGGCAAGTCGATCTAGACCAGAACGGAAGCGAACGATGGCCGGAGATGAACTCATGCATAGGCACATGAAAAAGGTTGCTAATTGTTGATCGGCATGTGTGATGATGCGCCGCCGTTTCTGGTAGCGCCGTTCAAGGGAGAAGCTGATCAAGCCTTAGGCTTTCTTCCGAGAGGGGTGGTGTTAGAAATAAAGCCACAGAGTAGACGACCCAAAAAGAAACACACAATTGTATGTGGTCTTAAAAAAAAAAAAAAAAGATGCTGCAAGGGAGAAAAAACTCACCTCAAAAAACACAGCAATGGCTCTAATACCATGAAAATTTATGAGAAATTAGACTTTATTTTTCATATATCTTTACAAAGAATGGGCACAGGTATTTATACACTAATACCTTAGGCTAAAAAAGGAAAATAAATAAATACATAGTGTGAACACTTGAACACCTAATATGAACAAATTAATTGCAATAGATTTTACAGCTAATCATCAGTCAACACAAGCTCTTTCTCTAGGAGTGGAGTGATGTTACAGCTGGTTTGTGGACAAGCACCTAAGTCAGATGCAAGAAACCACCAGCTGAATAGGGGATTTGATTCTAATTTTATTTCATAAATTTCCTTATTAGTTTAAATAAGACTTTCCTAATACTATGACAATTTACTTTCATATTCTCTTAGAACCTAAATTAAGGGTATGGATCTTATTTACTAATTTGTGAACCTCTATTTAAGAGAAAAATTATTGATGAATAAAACAAGTTTGAATTTTCCAACAAATTAGAAGTAGGCAACTCCCTTAGACTTCCAAGGAATGCAACTCCCTTAAACGAGTTGCAACAATCTAGCACTTTAGGACTTTAACATATATCAAATTATTTCTACCACCCATTATAACATTACACCCCTCCAAGAAAATGAGCTTGCTCTCAAGCTCAAAACATCTCTAAGGCCCTTATCATTGTGCCCCTTCAAGTGATTGTTACAATTTTGAATAGTTGGCAGCCAAGCTGTCATTTAAAAAAAATAAATAAATAAATATGATTCAACTTGCTGCATAGATTAGTTCATTTCACGTAGAAAATCCCTTTGCCAATTTTTTTCTCTTTTTAATTAATACACCTAAGCCAAGTTGTACTTGGACTCCAAATTTGAGCCTTGGAGTGTTGTGAAATTACTTAACGTATGAATGCCTGCCCAAATTGAATGAATCATCAAACCAATAAAAGGTCAAGAAGTTAGGCTTTATAGAATGAAGTGCCAGCCCATTCTCTACTGGCTAACTAGGTTGATCCTCCACTTTGTGGGGTGGTTCTCATTAGCATATCATTGCTCTTACCCTCCTCTGATTCTCTCAATTGGTTTTGATTGAAACTAATGAGAAATTTCTGCAATTGGAGCAACAGATATTGAATCTTGATGACCATTGTAAACTCAAATTGTGTGATTCTTGCTGCAAAAACAGCTCATGCCTCCTAGATAAAGGCCCCCACCTTGTCACTCGTGTTTTTTTATTACCTATGGTGTTTATTATGGTTCTATACTATGGACCTGAACGTCAGGCGATAAATTGAGAATTTAATCAAGCTCATAAAAGGGAGCTTCATGCTCATTAAAGGGACCAAGAACCTTAGAACTAGTTAAAGAGATGCCAAACTCTTAGAATTTCTATTGAACTTTCAGCTTCATTATTGTTATTTCATTTTGTCTCTTAATTAGAGATTATTATTACAAGAAGAAGGAATGTCTCCTAATTAAGGAGGAAATATAAAGATACTAAAAGAAAACTCTCCTAATCTAGAAAACTAAAATAAAAAGGAAAGAAATCATATTAATTCAGCCTGTAATCAGTTGGCTAATGTAGAAAACTATATAAAAAGGAAAGAAATCAAATTAATTCTGCCCCCAGCTGTAACAGCTGCACAAATGAAAAGGGAACAAACCACATGGACAATAGAATTTTGAAAAATAACTCATGAGATAAGCCCATTAAAATAGTTGGTGGAAGCATGTGAAAGAATTATGTGTTGATTTCATTCAGCAAAGCAAAATGATACCATAAACTTAAAATGGTCTAGTTTTCTCCTGATATTAACTTATCAAATTAGCCTTGGCCCAAAACTAAGCTGGTAAAAGTAAAATGTAAAATATATAGATAATAGTTCACCAAGTCTCCCATGAGTAGGAAAATATCAAGTGGTTAAGAAATAAAAGATAACCAGAAATATATTCTAAGAATGAGTAGAATAATTAGTTTCAGTTTTCAATGTTATATTACTATAACGCAAGAAGAAAAAGCCAATGCCAATATTTATAGCACCAAGTCATAATTATGCGAAGCCTGTACAATTGCTTCAAAACCACAGTTTCAATTATCAAGACTGCTAATGGTCCGAAGAACAAACCAATAGGTGAGTAGTGATCCAGAGTATCAATGATTTGATATGAAGTTAATTAGGTGCAATCACAAATTTTTTAGTTGTGATTTTTAGAAGAAAATTAGTATTAATTTTAGCCTAAAATATGATAAGATCCACTTTATAGCTAACTGTTGGAGCTGCTGAGATTTTAGAGATGGCTTATGAGTTAGCCGATACATGAAAATGAATTAGCTACAGATGGATGCCATCTTATGTGAAGCAAGGTAACATTTGTTACTTGTTGGGATTTTGCGTGATATGTAGAACTTTGTGCATTGTGACAAGCAGTTTTCTGCTATATAAAGCAGTCTATGTGAGTGCGTGAAGAGATATTACTGTACTTGGGACAGTATTTTGAGAGACAAACTGAAAGACAGGTGGAGAGAGAGATCTGCATTCAGAATTCCATCAATATTCAGGTCCGAAGATGAAGAAGAAACCTTATGTATTTGTTCCCTGTTTTTAAGGAAATTTTTGTTTTTAAGTTTATTATTGTGTTTCAATGATTTGTCTTTTGTTTTGTTGATTCTTCTCTGTCCAACCTCCACCATTTTGAGCCAAAGTTAAGGTTTGTTACAGCTGATGACACAAATAATGTGATTTCTTTCTTTTTATTTCAGTTTCCTAGACTAGAAGAGGTTTATTTAGTATCTCTATTTTCACCTTAATTAGGGGCACTTTCATTATTCTTGTAAATAATAATCTCTATTTAAAGAGACAAAAGAAATAAAACCAAACAATTAGAAAGTTAATCAAAACCCTAAGAGATTTTGGTCTTTCTCTAAGGAGTCCTAAGGTTCTTGCACCCTTTTACGAGCTCGAAGGAACAAGCTACCTTTGAAGAGCTTGACTTATGCCCGATGTAACGATCCATAATACAGGACAGCTGGTGGCTAAAATAATTTGATTTCTTTTCTTTTATTTAGTTTCTTAAATTAGCTAGCTAATTACAAATAAAATTAATGTAATTCTTTCCTTTTCACAGTCTCCTAGACTAAGGGGTTTATTTTAGTATCTCTGTATTTCAGCCTTAATTAGAGAACTTTCCTTATTATTTTAATAATATTATCTATTTAAAAAGACAAATGAAATAAAAATCTAAGAGATTTGGATCAATCTCTTAGGAGTCCTAAGGTTTTTGCTTCCTTTGACAAGGTTGAAGGTACAAGCTCCATTTGATGAGCTTGACTTATCACCCACTGTAACAATCCACGATTTGGGACCATAATAATTGATATCAAAGCCAAACACTGTAGGCACTAACATGGAAGCGGCAATAAAGGCTCTTTTACAAGAGTTTATGCTAAAACAACATCAAGATTGATTGCAGGAGTTGAAGAAACGGAATCCAACTTGGAGGCTCAACTAAAACAGATGTCACGTCAATTGGGATAGCTCCTTAATGGAATTAATAGAAGCTGTAATAACGATATTGATGGTGGCTCAATTCACAACAGCAGTTATGACAACCAATGTAATAGAATTGGGTAAAAATTGGAGCTGCGAGTAGAATGCAAAGTGCTACCTGGAAATAGAAGTAGTGATGGGAACCAGAAAGAGGTATGGATGACCCTAGCAACAATGAATTTTGCAACCTGAAGATTGATATTGGATTCGAGAACCAGACAGAGAACAAGATAGTACCACAATACACAACACTTGAGTTCCCAACCTTTAATCAAGATCTGCTGAATTTAGGCAGCACCTATAATTTCATTATTCCTGCAGCAATCCAAGGTTTCGAATTGAGAGTCCAACTTCAAACTAGCTTGAGTCTTTCTATTGCAAAGAGAGAAAATAATTAGCAAAGCATTTTTTAAGGCGAAATCAGTTAAACCACACAGCAAACTAAATCAATTATTGGAAAGATTTTAGAGTTTTTTCCCACGAAACAATATGGTCGCCAACTATTCACTATTGCAACCATGCTTGAAGGAGCACTATGATAAGGGCCTTAGAGATGTTTTGAGCTTGAAGACAAGCTCATTTTCCTGGAGGGGAAGCATGTTACAGCTAGTGACCAATAATTTGATTTCTTTTCTTTTAAATTAGCCAGCTGATTACAAATTGAATTAATGTGATTTCTTTCTTTTTTATTTTAGTTTCCTAGACTAGAAGAGTTTGTTTAGTATCTCTATATTTTAGCATTAATTAGGGAACTTTCATTATTCTTGTAATAATAATCTCTATTCAAACAGGCAAAAGAAATAAAAATAAACAAGTAGAAAATTAATCAAATCCTTGAGATATTTTGGACTTTCTCTAAGGATTTGTAAAGTTTTTTACTCCCTTTGGCGAGCTAGGAAGTACAAGCTCCTTTCAACAGACTTGACTTATGCCCGGTGTAAGGATCCATGATATGGGACCAACAATGTTCTATTTTGTGAAGTCAAAATTTATAATCCATGTCCCAGATTGATCATATCATGTAGCAAACGCCCCACTGATCAACTAGGTTGACCACACCATACTATTTTGCAATGCCCCAGTCATCAACTAGATCAAAGAAACCATCGCCCTAGGTTAATTTGAATGTTGTGCAGTAACATTCCAAGTTACACAAAGACCTCATAAGTGCTAACGACAGTATACATCAATAAAAAGTTTAGTTCCATTATTGCAACATGAAGCAGTTTGGCCAAGCAATTAAAAAAAATACCTTGTGAGCAAGTGGAAGCTTGTTAAAAGATCTTTCGTATCTTTTTACATCCTCTTCTGCAGCATCTGGATAGCTGCATGGGAAAAGTACAAAACCATAGGGAAATATATTATGGAGGCAAGTGGATACAGGAGTAACTCAAATGCCGACACTGGGGAAGGTAAAAAATCAAATCGAAAAAATATAAACATTATAGAAGTTTCGTCATCACAATTTTGCTTTCAGGAAACTTAAAATTTTCCAAGATAGCGATTAAATGTAGACGACGTTCGAATCATCTAACTTCATTGTCGGGCCCGGTGAGAAATCAAAGAAATTAAGGGAGAGAGAAATCGAAGGAGAGTTACTTGAGATAGGCGCTGATAATACGCCTGAGGGATTTGACTTCGAGAGCCTCTTCCAACTTCCTTTGCCGAATACGTTCTTCGTCTTCCTCCTCCATCGTACGATTCATCTTTGGTTTGATATATGCTCAGCTGAACTTTCTCTGATCAATAACTAATACGGTAATACTCCTCCTGCGTTGCTTTATCGCAAAAGGGTGAGCATTGAGCCTGTACATTTACTAATGACATAATATATAATTTAGCACCTAATATTTGTTTTGCTATTCCAGCCCCATTTTGACACCTCAAATTATTAAAAAAAACACGCACATAAACACCTTTTCCACTTATTTTGCCAAGTTGTCAAAGCGTCTTACTCAATTTTGCTCACATGGGACAATGGCGAATAAAAATAAGACACGGCAGACCATTGAAAGAGGCAGAAAACAGCCCTCGACTTCTTCACCTTCCATTTCCTTCTTTTTTTCATTTTTCACCTAATCCTAAATAATGCACTGATTACCCCAGAAAAGAAGCTTTTTGTCCAAAACTCTTCCTTCTCATGAAAAATTGAATCCCTAAATTGAATGTGATTTGTAAATTTGCAAATCATTTTGGCAATATTCACAAGTAGAAAAATGTTGAACCGAAGCAAACTTTCACTTACTATTGACTCTTCACTAGTAAAAAACGATGCACCAGTAATGAGAACAACATCAATTCTTGTTGATTATGGAGAGAGAAGCATATTATCGACCAAAAAGCAAATGCATTTGAAAAAAAGGTAAACTTTTTAATTGAGGAAATATGTTTATATCTTACATGAAGATCGAGTTGTTATTTTGATATTTAGAGTTAAATAAAGCTTTTTAGTAGCTTTTCAAATTGTTTATTCTTAATGTATTATTTACGCATATGTAGGGAAATTTGTGTAATTGTAGCAAGTTCTTACGCGTTTTAAGATGGCACCATGGTAGGAAATTGGTTGGTGATCCCATTCCCAAATATGATGGAGGTGTCACATTTGAAGAAAAAAGGTATATTGATGCAAATAAGTTATCAATTACTGAGCTAGATAATACTGCTTTTGAGCTAGGGTATAGTAGAGTGCAAGGTTATGGCTGCCTTGTGAATGGTAGTGGTCTTTTTCACGTGATTCAATTTGATGCAAAGTTAGCATAGTTCGCTAATAAATTGAAAGAAAATGATATAATAGATGTGCCTACTTTCGTACAAAATGATGTAAATAGGGAATCTAATGGAGAAGATGTGGCCCCGTTGATCCACATGGACAAGATGTAACACCCTCTACTTTTTGTTTTCAAAGGTTAACAGTAGGAAGAAAAATTTTGGCCCACTTCCATGTTGTAATGACTCATGAATAGAACTTTTTGAACAGTAAAAATTTTTTTCTAAAATCTGAGTCATGCTAATATTGTTGAATGTAAGTATTAATTATAATATAATTATGGTTGAAAATTTGAATGAAATCGAAATCATTTAAAAGGTTAAAAATGCAAGTAGAGTTTTTTCTATAGTGTCCTATAAACAGTAACTCAATTGAAGCTAAACGATAAAATATTTCAAAAATATTCAAAATAATTAAAAAATAGCATACCTTAATACTCAAAAATTCTAAGTAAGCCAATGGTACTAAATTTGAAATTTTCTAATATTGGAAAGTAATTTAACAGAATTAATTAAAGATGTAATTGCATAATTTAAATAGTTTCCCTCAAAATTAAATAATGATTTTTCAAGATATTTAAAACACATATTTTCCTAATTATTGACACAAAAAGAGAATTAAAATGACATTTCAAAATCAAAGAATTAAATTTTAAAGAGAATTAAGGCTAGAATTAATAATAGCCTTAGGATTTCACACTTGTCATTAATCCACCCATCCACTTCATCATATAGAGGAGAATTTTAATTCAAATTAAACACCAAAAGTCCCTTCTTCCATCTCCATGAAGCCGACGCCATACACACTTTCTCTTTCCCTCTCTTTTTCTTCTCCCAATCATTAAATCAACCATAATTCCATCAAATCTCTTTACCAAATCAACCTCCACCTCTCCTAGATGCTTATTCTACCTATGGTTGTGCATATGCAAGATTAGAAATTGAGAATTTACACTTGAGTAAATAGTGCCAAGTTTACATGTAAGTGTTTAATTTCTTAGTTATATATTTTTTTGAGGTAGAATTCAATGCCCATAAGATAGATTAATGCATAGTTTTAAGTTTGGAATGCTTAGAAATTTATTTTGAATTT
>CANXYI011962014.1:0-18100 GCA_948208565.1 Hura crepitans
TATTAGCTAGGCACTAGTGACTGGGGCCATTGTGTAGCATCACTGGGTTCAAGTATGGACACATTGGCTGCCCCCTGAATTATAGTTGGTGTAAAACTAGCCACCTCTTTTACCCCTCTTTTCGGTGCCTAATCAGCCATATGCCTACTGTAAAAAGGGAATAACTTGTCAGCCTCAGACAGTGTAACAATTCAGAAGAATTGGAAACTTAAACATTTGCACTCATATATTTGGCCTAGGAATGTTAACCTATGCTCTGATACCACAAAATGTAACACCCCTTACTAGATTCCTAGAGAAACCCAATAAGCGGTGCCCTTTCCCACTAGGTCACCCATTTTAGCACTATTCTGGCCTAAACATGTTTAACTATTTCCCATACTGCTCCAGATAACATTATCAAACCCCTAATATCGACCAGTTTGCCACTATAGTTTGTTTTCATTTATATCACAATGTCAAGTTATTTCAGGATGGATATTTAATTGCTATTAGGTATTTCTTAGGAATCTAACAGCATAACGGCTGTCAGGTCACTATCCCAAAAATTCTCTATAACCTATAAACACTTATATAACATTAAACACATCTCCTGGACCTTTTTGGTCCCCCAAATATCATCTTACCATCATCAACTATCACACAGAAAAACCCAGGCCTTAAACCCCAACAATCATGCACACAGAGCCTCTAGCCCACAGATCACATACATCCAGCATACATACCTACAATGATTTACACTGATTATAAACATAAAGTCTAATTATATATACATACATAATTACATTCCTGAGTCTATTTATATACATCATACTCACTTTCCCACACCTAAGTACATAAAGTGAAAAACTATACAAATATACATTATCAACCTTCTCAAACTTGTCCTCTAAACTCCCCGCACAATTTACAAGGCAACGCCCTTGTTCTTAGTACCTGCGCACAAAAATAGGTACACTGAGTATAAAATACTCAGTGGTGAATTCAAGCATTAAAATCATATCTAGCAGTTTATTCATGTATAAAACTCCTATTCTTATCTTGTCTCGATATCTAAGTTCAACATAGAGTATTAACATGTAAAATTTACCATTTTACCCCTAAGGTGTTTCTATCTATAAATTATCTAGTTAATCAGTATAACTCATATAAGTTATGTCTTCAGATCATTATTATTCTTTACATGCCTAACCTTTACAACTTAAGCCATTAAGCAGTATTAGTGGAAAAATTACCAAAATACCCTTATGTTGTAATTTATAGCCATAGGTATATTTATTCATTTTATTTAATTACTTCTACCAGCCCATCCCAAGAGATAACCCTGACAGACACTAGATCTAGAGGGAAAACAACTAGTGCAGTGGTCCCTATTCTAGACTTATGATATTGCACCGACTTAATCACTTTTTGGCACCTAAGGTATAAATATTAAGGGGTTGTCTACCCAGCAAACTAGTCTGTCCAACAGACTAGTGCAGTGGCCCATAGGGACTTATGTCACTACATCGCCAATATCAATTCTAGCATCTGTGGCAAAGATAGGAAGTTGTCTATCTAATAGACTAGTAAAGTGACCCTAGTGGGGACCTACACTGTTGTACCAACCGTATTTGAAAAGTAGACAGTGTAGCAATTGCTAAAGATCCCTTAGTTGACCGATCAACCCATCCAGTGGGTGTCTAACTAGTGGGCCATTAACCTCAATCAATGTCCATTTCCTTACTTATTAACTTTTTACAATATTAGAATATTAAAAATAGATAGTTATTATTTTTATAGCACAGTTAGGAATTAGCCCGATCTGGTATAGCCATAAATAAGCTACACTAAGTAAAATATCAAAAAATATTATTAAAGATTCAAGAGCATTTAATTATGATACATTATGCTGAATTTAATTCCATAATTGCTTCACAAATTTATGCCATTTACTATCCCCAAGATTTATTAATTTAGGTAATGGTTATCTAGGATAGTTATAGGTCACTACAGCAAGGTTTAACTAAGCTTTTCAGACTTATTTCATCATGTTTTTCAGTGCAATTTTCACTAGTTATTCCATGCACTCATAGGCCTAAAGCAAACCAAAACTTAGGCCATATAAAATGCCAAAATCTAGGCAAACATACCATCACAAATGATCACACCATACTAGCCATTCTAGGCACATAATTTAGGTACATTATACATTCACAACGATAACCCTTAAAGGAAATTTCCAAGTCACTTTTTACACATTAGTTCTAGCTAAGTTTTTAAGGTCATTTTTAAGTTATTCTTCATGCCATCTTAAGCCAAACTTATTGCTTTATTTTATGCCACATCAACTAAGTTAGACATATTATCAATCTCATACCTATCATTCATCACAATGCATATACACATCAACATTTTCAAGCCATTTTAAGCAATATAAGCCCATGGTATGTCTCAACAATAGGTAGTTTCTTATGCCATCATACATTAATCATACTTATTGTATGCCATAATACAAACATATTTCATGCTGGATCAATTCTTTGCCATAAACCCTAAGTATAAGGCATATACATTTCTAGCCTTGGTTACCACCTAAAAGCACACCAAACATGACACACACTTTCATATTCATACATAAGCTCTAGGCTATAACCATGCTCTACACCAATCATGCTTTTTTTCTCAATTTTACTAACAATGCCATTTCTATTCAAGGTGACATTGATAACTTTAAGCATTTAAGGACTCAAAACCCCATTTAACCTATACCAAGTGCATAAACACCTCTCGGACCAAATTGGGTCTTAACACCAATTTTGATTCCTTCATTAAATAACTAATTCTTATGTCTACTTCCACACCATGTGCAATAATCATGCAAGGAAAGACCCCTTCAAGCAATTTCTAACACCCAAACCAACCCTAACTCAAAAAAAGACCTACTAAAAATAAAGGGGCATGAATAGAATGACTGAATTCACTTACCTTTCTCTTCAAAGAATGCAAATCCACACTTCAATTCTTCTTTGCACTCACTGCTAGCCTGCCACGGTGTACTTTTCTCTCCCTCTTCAAGCTCTTTTTTACTTCAATTCACCTCAAAAGCCACCAAATCACACCTTACAGATGTTAGGCACCCTAACCCTCCATTTCTAATGAGAAAAACCTAAGAAAAGCTTAAAGAAACACAAGAGAGCTCACCTTAACTCACTTGCTGGATAGCCCTTGTCTAGAAAACTTTAAGGATTTTTTTCTTCTTCTTAAAGCCTCTTTTTTGGGTAATTCTTCTTCCTCTAATTCCCTAAAACATGAATTTGATTTATGGTGAGCAGAAATTCTAGGATACAAGTGAAGGAGATGATGAAAATAATGGGCATAGTTAAGGCTGGCGTCGATTTTTGCTACTGTAGCCAAGAGAGAATGGCCTTTGTGGCCTTTGTGTTTAAGTGGAAAAACCCACTTGTCAGGTGGCTTTACCACTTGACATGTTTCTTGGGCCAAATGGACAAATGTGGGTAGGTCCCATGACAACCCAAGCCGTAAGCATCCTGATTTTTTGGCAAACTTCAAAAATTCTCCAAAATTCACACAAACCTCAAAAAATTACATTATTTATTTTAAAATTCATATTTTAATCTGCTCTACATGCTTATAAATTTTCATGCCCAAATTTCATTGATAGGGCAATTTTCAGACTGCCTCAATTTGCGTGTGAACTTTAAAAATTACGAGAATTTGCAAATGACCTCGAAATCCAAAAATTATTTCACCAATGAACTCAGTGGAATTTTTAAGCTTTAGGGTCTAATATTTTTGGGTCCATTGGGGCACATCTCGAGTCATTCCCAACCCAAAAAATTTTTATTGCCCTGAGGGGTAGCTTACAGTCTAAAATGAATTATTGGTTCTATTAAATTTTTAAATTTTGTATTTTTCATCAAATTAAAGCCCCTCAAAGTTTCATGACTAATGTCTCTACCTCAATTTCTATGCAAGCGACCTGGCACCCTATGCACACCTCTCGGACCCAGTGGCACCGTTCACAGAGCCTTGAAGTACGTGCGTTATAGCTACTGGAATATTGGTAAGCCTAAAAGACATTACCAAAAATTCTTAATGCCATACTGAGTTTGAAAGGCTATTTTTTGAACATCTAACTCTTTAATTCTCAATTGCCGATACCCTGATCTTAAGTCAATTTTTGAAGACACATTAGCCCTCGAAGCTGATTAAAAAGGTCATTAATTTAGGGTAATAGGTATTATTATTAATTTTCACCTTATTTAACTATCTGTAGTCTACACATAATCGTAATGTACTATCCTTCATTTTCACAAACAATACTGATGCTCCTTAAGTTGAGGCACTCATTCTAATAAAGCCTTTATCAAGTAATTCCTATAATTGCACCTTCAATTCTTTCAATCCTCTAAGAGCCATCCTATATGGAGTTATAAACACTAGAGTTATGCCAAGATATACCTCAATTTCAAATTTAAGTTCTCATTCTAGTGGTAAACTAGGTAACTCATCTGAAAACACATTCAGGAATTACGACATTACTAGTATTTGACAAATGTTTGGTTCGGTCTTCTTTATATCCACTACATGAGCCAAATATGTTGAATAACCCTTTCTTATTAACTGTCTAGTTATAACTGCTAAAATAACATTAGATAAAAAAAATCATTCTTTCACTAACCATTATAATTTTAGCCCCATCTGCTGTTTTAAGGGCACTTCTCTTCCATCTATAATCTACTACTACATGATGTTTAAACATCTATTCCATGCCTAAAATGATATTGAACTCATTAAATGGCAACTCAATGTTATACACAGGAAATTCATATCCTTAGATAGTCAAGGGATAATTTTTATATATTTTTATTAACAACTATATGTGGTCCTATCAGGGTACTAACTATATCCAAGGGTTCTTACTCTAACCCTTTTATCCTATTCTCATGTTATGCAAATGTAGAAATGTGTAGATCCTAGGTTAATTAAAGCTAATGTAGGTAAATCAAAGAGATTAAATGTACTTGCTATCACATCTAGGGAATTTATCTCTTCCCTTACTCGGATGGCATACTGTCATGCTATAACTAGTATCTCTACTTTTTTAACTACCTTTAATCTGATTTTTTGATTACCACCCACTCTAATATTTTTACCACTCTTTTGGCCCCTAATGAAAGCTAGAGATAAGGCTAGGTAGTGAGTTGTATCACTTGCCCTCTTAGGACACTCCTTCTAGAAATAGTCTTTAGATCCATATCTAAAATAAACCCCTGGTAATCTTTTCCAAAAAAAAAACACCTCTTTGCCTTTTTTCTCCAATGCTCACATCCAACTATACACTCCTTATAGTGGAAAAAGGTCACTTATCACCTTTATCTATTTTTAGGATCTTAATAATGCTCTTTATCTAGATTTTTGTTTCTAAACCTACTTCATGACTATTGTAGAGAAGCTAAATTCCCTTTCTGCCTTTTACTTTTGCGATTAAGCTTACTTGGCCTTGAGTGCAAAATCTTCTCTTCTAAAAGCTTTCCCTCCTCTCTTTCAATATGTCTTCCACTGTATAAGTTGTTACCACTAGAAAAGAAAATTCTTTGATTTTTATTGCTACCACCTATAATTTGATATCATGGTTGAGACCCTTCTCGAACCTTTTACACCTCTCAGCTTTAGTTCACACAATTTCTTCTGCATATTGACTAAGTTTTGCAAATTATTTTTCATATTCTGAGATAGATTAGTGTTCCTCTCTAAATAGTTTTTTGTAATGTACCTTTTTCTTAAACTCTTCCAAAAAGAATTCCCAAGTCAATTTTGCTATAGCTTTACATTTCAAAATTGTCTCCCACCAACTAAATGCTTCCTCATGCAGTAGGGATGTTGCATAAATTATATTTTCTTTTAGTGTGCATCTTAATTGCTTTAAAATCCTAATAGTTCTTTTAAGCTAGTATTCTAATACAATTGCGTCATCTAATTCTGCACCCTTAAAATCTTTAATGCCTATTTTCTTAACCTTTTTTAAGTAAGTTTTTCTAAAAGGCTTGTGATTATAGAGGAGGCTACAATAGTTATAGAAATGGGTTTACCATTGTGGTGCCTTATCTCAATGACTCCACCATTTGCTAAAGTAGTGCTAGTTGTGCCTAAGTGGGTTACACAATATCACTAGCTGCATAGCCCTCTACTCTAATAGGTTCATAAATATTTGTCGATGTATGGCTTTTCGCTTCTTCCCAACACCAGGTGGCATCAATTCACTCATCTTGAATCAATAAAAAAAGAACAATTATCAGCCCTAAGTAGTGTAGTCTTATAGAGCATATACTTCTAATCCTAAGGCACTCATATGTAACCTTATACCAAGGACCACCTAAACCTGCTCTAATACCACCATATAATGTAATGCTTGAAAATCATGGGTTACAAATAGTACTTCCCAGGATATGAATATTGTTTTTAAAAACTGAATCACACTTAAGAAATCAAATAGAAGTATTAATTATAAAATAATTATGGGTAAAATTTGGAGCAAAAATGAAGTCATTTAAGTGGTAAAAATGTAATTGAAGTTTTTACGATTGTGTCCTATGAATAGTGACCTAGTTTAAGCTAAATGATAAAATATTTTGTTTGTACTCAAAATGACCCAAGAATAGCATGACCTGATGCTTAAAAATTCTAAATGAGACAATTGTATTCAAATTGGAATTTTTTGACATCAATAAGTATTTAATAAAAATTGAGGCAATATTGAGCTATTTAATTAAAATATTTCCTTTCGATTTTTAATTGCTATTTTCTCTAAACTTATAAATTATGGAATTTTGGGATTAATAGCAATTGGAAGGAATTTTTTGAAGCTCTAAATTAGAGAAATTAATTTTTAAAGAATAAAAAGAAAATGGATTAATCTTAGCCCTTGTATTGCCAAGTGGCTTAATATAGGCCCTTGGTGATATTAACATATATACCATAAGGTTTAAAAATTAATACTTTTTTTATCATCTTCCTCCCCAAATTTTGACACCATTAAAGTCCTCTCGCTCCTATTTTTCCTTCTTTCCACTACTCATATATCCATTTTAATCCTAATTTTCACCTTAAATCAAATCTTTATCTTTCTACATTAGTAATTTGGGACAAACAAGTAAAAAGAGGGTTTAATTTGAGGTTATTTAGGGGTTAGAGAGATGAATAGTAACCCCTAAATAGGTAAGTTATTATTTTTGTGTTGTTATATTTTTTTCTATATTAGTTTTCATTGCCAATTAAAGATTTCTTAACTTAATTTTAAGTTTGGATGAGTATAAAATTTTATATTATTTTTCTTGATGAAACTTACTTTATGTTTATAGAGAAAGTGGAGGACAAGCAATGGAAAGGAAAAGGGAAAGAGTATAAAGCTTATTTACAATCAAGTTTACTAGTTTATAAGTGTATTCAATGATTTATACATTCATTGTGTTATATTTGGTGAAATTTAAGTGTATGTAACATTATGGAACTTGTGTGTTTAATGTGTGTTTGCATGTGTATGGTGTAATTGATAGCATAATTAAGTTAAATGCTTGTATTTTAGATGTATTAAACAAGAACTACATTAAAACATATTAATTAATAACATAGGGATATTATGGCCAAATGTGATGTGTAAGGGTATAATTGCTATTTGTTGTTTTAGAATGGTATACATGGTGGTGTAATGCATAATATGACCACATAGATTGTAAAAATCAAATGCAATATGAGAAATTAGTGTGAATTGGATTTAAGAGCTACTAACCTCATATGGTAGAATGGTATACTTGAATAGGCAATTAGGGCAATTAAACTCATGTAATGGATTTCAAGATACAAGTATACATGCATTTGTACATAACTATGTATGTAATTAAGAAGAAGTAGTAAAGTGTGTGCTTATGCATAATGGTGGTCAAATAATGGTCTAAAGGAAACATGAAATGAGTATAGGATAATAATGAAATTGAATTATGTGTTGGTATAAAAAAGTGTCATGTATGTTAAGGCTAAATTATGGTGGTATAAATGGTATTAAGATAATTGTGACATGTGCTTAATTATGAGCATAAGGTATGAATAACCATGAAAATCAAACTATACATGAAGTTGTAATGTAAGAAAATATTTGGATATAAAGTAGTGATAAACAAAAATGTGTATAAAACATATGACATATAGTTGTAAAAGGGAATGTAACACCTAAAAATCTTGACATTATGAATAGTGATAATTAGGGGTTGTAAATATTAACTTTCGAGTTATGATTAGGTTTTTCTTACTAATCAAAGGATTAAGTTATAAATATGTTGTGAGTAAAATTTGATATAAGAATAAGGATGTTTGTAGGTCTAATGAGCGATAATAAATAAGATTATGAATAGTAAATTCAGAGATCCTAATAGTGACTTCAGATATGAGAATAGTGTTTCTAACCTTACTAGTCAAGATTTTATGACTTGAATAGTATTTTTTTATTGTTTAGCAAAGAAAGGAGAACATTCAAAAGGAAATCAAATGACATCAAGCATGTATATGAATAGACCACCTGAGAGTGAATTGTAACTTTCGAGACCCAAAATGTACTAATGTTACAAGATGGTAGGATTAATTATAAGACATTTTTTGGGTAAATTTTGGAAAGGAAATAAAGTCATTAAAGAGATTAAAAATAGAAGTTAAGTTTTTACAGCAATGTACTTTAAATAGTAACAGTTAAAATTGAACCATAAAATAGTTTTGAAAGTGCTCAGATGAATCTAAAAATGCCACATCATAAAGCTAAAATATTCTAAGTAATATAATGGTATGGGTATTAGACTTTTTAAGCATTGCAAAGTATTTTATAAAAATTGGGTAAAGATAAAAGTAACGATTTTAACCACATCCTGAAGATTAATTATAAGACATTTTTTGGGTAAATTTTAGAAAGGAAATAAAGTCATTAAGGAGATTAAAAATAGAAGTTAAGTTTTTACAGCAATGTACTTTAAATAATAACATAGTTAAAACTAAACCATAAAATAATTTTGAAAATGCTCAGATGAATCCAAAAATGACACATCCTAAAGCTCAAATATTCTAAGTAATATAATGGTATGGATATTGGGATTTTTAAACATTAGAAAGTATTTTATAAAAATAGGGTAAAGATAAAAGTAGCAAGGGGAAAGGATTAGAGAAGGTTTATAGAGGCTTTAAAGAGTATTTTAAGGCTATCCGAGTAAGTGTATCCCTTATAGTATGTGTGCCTATGATTTTGGGTTTGAAAAGTACATGTTTAATATATAAAATAGGCATGTTAAGTTAATTAACTTGGTGAAAATGATATGTGATGGTTGAAGTATGGTGAATACATGTATAATGCCTTAAATTAATGAATGAAAGTAAAATTTGTTCTGTGAAATACATAATAAAAGGAAATGTTTGTGTATATGTGAATTTCATGGTTGTCTAGAGCAACCTCTAGATTAAAAGGTCTAGGCAGTCCAGAGCAACCATTAGATAAATGGGTCTGACTATTTAAAGCAACAATTAGATAAATAGGTCTAACTATCTAGAGCATCCACTAAATTAGTAAGTCTAACTATCTAGAGCAATAACTAAAACAGAACATATAAAATGATGTAATTATAAATGATTATGTAAAATAAAGTTATATTTAATGTGATTAAGGTGTAATGAGTTGTGATATTAATAATGAATGAGATGTCATGAAAGCTATGTATGATCTAAGTATGGTAAAGTATACGATGGAAATGTATAAATGGATATGATTATATTGAAAAATAATTTAATTTGTCACCCTTAAAACATGAAAACATTATAAGTATGTTTTCTAAGGCTAAATAGCTCAATATTAAAATTTAAGGGAAGTCTAGAACAATCTCTAAAACATAATATAAGTGGGAAACTAGAGTAACCACTAGAGTAATGACTAGAAATGAACCATGATAAGAATATGATCTATTATATCTATAGCTTGTTATTCATGAAAGGCGATGATGATATAGAATAAGTATATGTTATGTTATATGTAGAAATCGAGTATGTAAAGTTGTAAATGTATGAAAGTAACCTAAAGTATGAATGATTTATAACAAGATGCTTATATACAAAGGCCTAAATCATAAAGTCATAATGAATGAACATAAGGTGTGTTCCATAAATAAAACCATAACTCAATGTGTTATGGCATTTGTTTAAATTGATACATAATAATAATGATGTATATTATGTAATGGTATGGATATGTGGTATGAAATGCAAATACGGTGATGAGGCAATTTGCCTAAGTTAAGCATAATATATGTATTGTGAACATGCATGTAAGACAATGAATGTGCATATGTATGCTTTTACTATAATGAAGGTTGACATGGGTGCCTTTAAAACATGAGTTATGATATGGTATTTGTCATGATTATAGTCAAATGGCATAATAGGAACCTATTTGAACATCTATATAAACTATTGACATGAGAAAGTGATATGATGATGATTGAGAAAGAAAGTGTGGATTATAATATGTTTATGGTATAAAAGGATTGATGATGCATGTTATGTATGAATATGAATTTCATATAAATATAAAGATGTTAAGGCTTATGGCTACCCCAATTGGCCAAATAAATTGAAAAGCTATAAAAGCTAATATGGATGGCATATGGTAGTTATGAAATGCCATAATGCATGATGAGTTTATGATATGGCCAAATGGCTAAATATAGGAATTGATGGATGCTTTAGGCATTCATCAAATGGTTATGTCATGGAAATGTGGATATAAGGCAAGAATAGCCTAAAGAGATGAAAAGAGTAAAATGCTTATGATAATATCTATTATGTATAAAAGATAGATATGTTAATTTGTTAATCAATGTACTTATGTTCCATGAATGGTAATATAATGGGATTAATATAAATAGTAAAGAACATTAATTTTTCTTAAGGTCATATGTTTACCAAGTAATAGATAAAACTCATTATAAGCTACTTTAAAAAGGAGAAACAAAAGAAATCACAATGATAACCCATATGATTAGAAACCTAGACTATTCACCTATCAACTAGCAATAAATAGCAGCTGCTAAGGTACTTCAATACCTCATAAATGATCTTCAGGTCTAGCTAATAACATTCAAGTCTAGATTATAACCTTTGGTTCTGGATAATAACCTTCAAGTCCAAATTATGACCTTCAAGTCTGAATAATGGCCTTCAGATCTAGTATAGTCTTTGTGGTCTAATATGGCCTTTGTGAACCAAATGGTACAATTATTTAGGATCGAGTAGTTTATCTCTTAATTATGGATAAAGCAATGTAAAATAAAGCAATCAAAGGGATAAATAAGTATAATAGCTTAAGAAGAATAATACAAGAAATATAATATGAGAATAATAGTATTATTGTATGATATTTTATGAGTGCCTTATACTAATAGAGATTATAGTTCTTTAGCATTTATGCTCTATATTATACATCTTATATGTCAGGATTCTCATTATTTGATAATGTCTTATTTACCTATTCTTACTCGCATATGTTTGAATTATTGACTCCTTGCATAGTAGACTTGTATATTATGCATGTTTATACATTCAAGTATTCAATGTGTGTTAATCATTAAAAAAAGGCCTATCATAAGATAAAGAATATGCATGATGCATATGATGTTATAAATGATTGCATGTTAAATTCTTGATGCAGTTAATAATTTAATAAAGATACATAATCTATAGTGAATAATAAATTGCATGACTTAAAATGTACCATAATATACTAGATACACTGCTAAGCTACAAAGCTTAACACATCATTTGTTGCGATGTGTAGGTTCTATTAAACACAAGGAAATCAAAGGATCTATAACAAGAAGCTGCATGGGAAGTTATTAGTGTACACAAGGATGCTTATGTGGTTAATGTATGAACCTTGATAAAGATGTTTGTTAGCACCCATATGTATTCTATAAGGATATTTCTAATAATATTATGGCTTCAAATCATGAACTATATATGATTATTATAAAATTAAAATTATTTAAAGATAGAGATATGTATTGAGAGACCTTGTAAACATTTATGGATAAATAGTAGATATGTGTATATTTACTCATATGGGTTATGGATAAACTCTTTACTCATATGGGTTATGGATAAATAGTAGATATATGTATATTTATATTTATGGGTATTTTGGATTATGTACATTTAAAGAGTATTGATTATATGTTACATTTCTAAGGTGTGGTGAGGATGTATTAGAATGATCATAAAGATCACAGTGTTTGTTTGGATGTCTTAGATGTGTGCTTTATTGCAGGTTACTATTTAGGCTAATGTCTCTGAATAGCCGTTATGCTGCCAAATTTTCAACAAGATGATCTCTAATAGTATAAATGTAAGAATGATTTTGTTGAGACTAGTTTTTATATGTTGTATGATAAGAAGTTATGTAGTAGGATAAAAAAAAAGGTTTTAAGTAAACCGAATAAGTAATAAGATATATTATTATTGTGTGTCATTCTTTATTTGGGCCTAGTGTTCAAATTGGGCTAGGGGTGTCACATTTAATGGTATCAGAGCTCTAATTTAAGTGTTCCTCAGAGTAAGAAAGAGTATAGAGAATATAAGAGTGTCGAAAAGCTGAAGCTATAGAAAGTATGTAGCTTGATGACAAGGATAAATCAAATGGTTTCTAGTGTTAGAGAGGACATACATACAGCTAATTTCTATAACCTCAAAAAGAAGTAAAGGTAAAAATGAGGATTGTGATAAGATTTTTAGATTACTATATAAGGTTGATTAGTAATAGATATATGAAGAAGAGAACTATGTTAGGGCAGAAGCTATAAACAATATAAGGGAGGATAGTATGATGATTACAAAATTAAAGAGAACATATCAAATATCAGTGGAAATGGTTGAAAGAAAAGTGATTGTAAAGTATATATGATAAAAGAGTGTTCAAAGACCTTAGGAGTTAATGCTCTTAATGTCCCTATCAATTCCTTTACGATTTAAGGCCTTTTGATACCTATACATGAGACATTAGGCTGGATTATATAGTATATCATTGAGCATAAACATAAAAGCATATGTTATTACATTACATCATTGTCATTATTTACATCATCATACATACATAACCATAGCATATACATTATGTGTGTGTGTGTGTGTGTGTGTGTGTGTGTGTGTGTGTGTGTATGTGTGTGTGTGTGTGTGTGTTTTACCTAAATTGAGTGGGAAATTGATAGGAAAAACTTTTACAAGTGAATGAAATAAGATTGGATTGAAGCAGATACAATGAAAGTATGTTGGAAAAGGATATTATGAGTCATAGAAGAAGCTGAACTCTAAGAGATAGATGGAATTGGTTATATAGTATTAACTATGATAAAGTTTTATTATGACGATTATATGAAATGTACTAATGTTATAGGATATTATGAGTTATAGAAGAAGCTAAACTCTAAGAGACAGATGGAATTGGTTATATAGTGTTAGCTATGATAAAGTGTTATTATGATGGTTATATGAAACATACTAATGTTATAAGATGGTAAGATTAGTTACAAGACATTTTTGGGTACTGTTTGGAATGGAAATAAAGTCATTAAGGAGGTTAAAAATAGAAATTAAGTTTTTATGATAGTATACTATAAATAGTAACACAGTTAAATCTAAACCATAAAATAATGTTGAAAGTGCTCAAATGAACCCAAAAATGCCACATCCTGAAGCTCAAATATTCTAAAGAATGTAATGGTATAAGTATTGGAATTTTAAACATTGGGAAGTATTTCATAAAAATTGGTAAAGATAAAAGTAGCGATTTTAATCAAATATTCTCATTTTTCAAACATTGATTTTTTGAGACTTTTAAAAAATAATATGTATAATTATTTGAGATCATAATAAGTGATTATTGATGAAAAAAGTTGAAGAATACAATTAAAGTGGCTTAAAAAGTATATTTATAGGCTTATTTTAATATAGGCCCTTGGATCTTTTCTTGGATTGATCTTAGCCTTTGATGAGGAAGTATACAAGGGAAAAAAATCTACCTATTAGGCAGTAACCAGCCCTTTCTTCTCCTTGTTCTTCCTCATACCATTTTTATAGAGGGCTTCTACTATTGTTGCTTCATCAAGCTCCCTTTAGCTTGATTTAATTACAAATTTCCACCTTAAGTCAACTTTTAAAGGTAGCTAAAGCAAATTTATGGTGGGAATTGAAGAGAATATGGATTAGATTGGAAGGATTTCTAATGAAGTGTTCTTTAATGAATAGTGACACTTATTTAAGTAAGTGATTGTTTTCAAGCTTTGATATTTTTCTATGGTTTATTTGGGTACCAATAAGATTTGTATATGGTAAATTTGAAGAATTGAAGCATATTTTAATTATTATGAATTTTTTATTGTGATTTGAGGTTATGTTCAAGAGGAGATGAGGAGGAAGCAAGGGAAAAGGATTAGAGAAGGTTTATAGAGGCTCTAAAGAGTATTTTAAGGCTATCCAAGTAAGTGTATCCCTTATAGTATGTGTGTCTATATTTTTGGGTTTGCAAAATATGTGTTTAATATGTAAAATGTGCATGTTAAGTTAATTAACTTGGTGTAAAATGATATGTGATGGTTGTAGTATGATGAATGCATGTATAATGCCTTGAATTAATGAATGAAAGTAAGATTTAGCGTGTGAAATGCATAATGAAAGGAAATGTTTATGTATAAGTTAATTTTGTGGTAGCCTAAAGCAACCTTTAGAATAGAAGGTTTAGGCAGTCTAGAGCAATAATTAGATCAGTGGGTCTGACTATTTAGAGTAATCATTAGATTAATGGGTCTAACAATTTAGAGTAACCATTAGATCAGTGAGTCTAACTATCTAGAGCAACCTCTAGATCAGTAAGTCTAACTATCTAGAGCAACTACTGGAATAGAAGATATAAAATGATGTAATCATAAATGATTATGTAAAATAAAATTATGTAATGAGTTATGATATTAGTAATGAATGAGATATCATGAAAGCTATGAATGATCTAAGTATGGTAAAGTATATGATGCAAATGTATAAATAGATATGATTATGTTGAAAATTAATTTAGGTTGTCACCCTTAAAACATGAAATCATTATAAGTATGTTTTCTAAGGCTAAATAACTTAATATTAAAATTTGGAGAAAGTCCAGAATAATCTCTAAAAAATGATAATAAGTGGGAAACTAGAGTAACTACTAAAGCATTGACTAGAAATGAACCATGATGAGAATTTGATCTATTATGTCTATAGCATGTTATGCATGAGATACGATGTGACATAGAATAAGTATATGTTATGTTATATGTAGAAATCGAGTATGTAAAGTTGTAAATGTATGAAAGTAACCTAAGGAAAGAATGATTTATAATAAGATGCTTATATATGAAGGCCTAAATCATAAAGGCATAATGAAAGAACATAAGGTATGTTCCATGATGACACCATAATACAATGTGTTATGGCTTTTATTTAAATTGATCTATAATAATAATGGTGTATATTATGTAATGGTATAGATATATGGTATGAAATACAAATACTATAATGAAAAGTTAAGCATAATATATGTATTTTAAACATACACATATGACAATGAATGTGCATATGTGCATAGGTATGTTTTTACTATGATGAATGTTGACATAGGTGCCTTTAAAACATGAGTTATGATATGGCATTTGTTGGTAGCATAATAGTTGTCTAGGGACACTAGCCTAAATACTAACCTGCAATAAAACACATTTTTAAAACATCTAAACATCTCATCTCAGTACCATGATCCTTCTAATCACTCTAATAAATCTTCAACACATCCTAAAAACATAACATATAATCAATGCTCCTCAAATGTATACAATCCAAAGTACCCACAAATATAAACAAACATATATCCGCTATTTATTAATAACCCATAAGAACAAAGAGTTTATCACATATCATATATATCAAGATCAAACCACATAAAAGCTTACAAGGTCCCTTAATACATATCTTTATCTTTAAAAAATTTTGATTTCATAATACTCGTATATAGTTCATGATTTTAAAGCTAAATATTATTACAAATTCCCTTACAAAATATACACGTGTGCTAACAAACATCTTTATCTAGGTTCATACATTAACCATATGAACATCCTTGTATACACTAACATCTCCCCATGCAACTTCTTTTTTCACTTCTTATTATAGATCCTTCAATTTTTTTATGTCTAATAAAACTTATGCATCACAACAAATGATGTACTAAGCTTTGTAGCTTAGCATTATATCCAGTATAGTATAGCACATTTTAAATCATGTAATTTATTATTCACAATAGATTATGTATCTTTATTAAATTATTAACCGTATTAAGAATTTAACACGCAATCATTTACAACATCACATGCATTATGCATATTCTTTGTCCTTATTATAGGCCTTTTTTCCAATGATCAACACATGCTGAATACTTGAATGTATAAACATGCATAATATACAAGTCTAATATGCAAGGAGTCAATAATTCAAATGTATAAGAATAGGCATAGGTAAATAAAACAATGTCAAATAATGAAAATCTTAATATATAAGATGTATAAAATAGAGCAAACAAGCCAGAGAATCATAATCTCTATTAGCATAAGGTACTCATATAATATCATATAATAACACAATTATTCTCATATTATGTTTCTTTTTTGTTATTAAAATATTATAATTAATCATCATTTTCATTGCTTAATTTTACATTGCCTTACCCATATTTAAGAGAAAAACTACCCGATCCTGAATAATGGGATTATCTGAGCCATGAAGGCCATACTGGACCACAAAGGTCATACCAAACTAGAAGGTCATTATCCGAACCCAAAGGTTATAATTCAAACGCAAAGGTCATTATATGGACCAAAACATTATTATGAGGTACTGAAGTACCCTAACAGCTATTATCTATCACTAGTTAATCAGTCAACCTATCCAATCTAGATTATCTAATCATATGGGCTATCACTGTGTTTTCTTTTGTTTCTCCTTTTTAAAGTAACTTATAATGAGTTCTATTACTTACTTGGTCAACACATGACTTCAGGGAAAATTAATATTCTTTACCATTTATATTAATCTAATTATATTACCATTCATACAACATGAGTACATTGATTAACACATCAACATATCCATCTTTTATAAATAATAAAAATTATCTTAAACATTTTGCTCTTTTCATCACTTCATGCCATTCTTGCCTTATATCCATATTTCCATGTCATAACCATTTGATGAATGCCTAAAAACCTATCAATTCCCATATTAGGCCATTTGGACATATCATGAACTTATCGTTCATTATGGCATTTTATAACTACCATATGCCATCCACATCATCATTTCATCTTTCATCCTTTTTAAAATAGCTTTTATAGCTTTTCAATTTATTTGGCCAACCAAGGTAACCACAAGCCTTTTCATCTTTATATTCATATCAAATTCATATTCATACATAACATGCATCACCAATCCTTTTATAACACAAACATAGTGTAATCCACACTTTCTTTCTCAATTATAATCATATCACTTTCTCATGCCAATAGTTCATATATAAGTTCAAATAGGTTCTCATTATGCCATTCCACATTCTCATTCCAATGTGCATATGTACTCATGTTGTATGAATGGTAATATAATGACATTAATATAAATGGTAAAGAACATTAATTTTCCCTGAGGTCATGTATTGACCAAGTAAGTAATAGAACTCATTGTAAGATACTTTAAAAAGGAGAAACAAAAGAAATCACAATGATAGCCCATATGATTAGACAATCTAGATTAGATAGGTTGACTGATTAACTAGTGATAGATAATAGTTGTTAAGGTACTGTAGTACCTCATAATGACCTTCTAGTCCATATAATGACCTTTAAGTTTAGAATATGAACTTTGGGTCTAGATAATGGCCTTCTAGTTTGGTATGACCTTCATGGTCTAGTATGGCCTTCATGGCCTGGATAATGCCATTATCCAGGAT
>CANXYI011962057.1:0-12248 GCA_948208565.1 Hura crepitans
GAGAATACAATTATTTATCAAAAAAGGCAAAGATATTTTTTATGAAAAATTGGGGTGAGTATTCAATTGATTCAGTCCAAAAACCGACTAAACCGAATAGCTCGAACTCCTCATAACAAATAACCAAACCAATTGAACTAAGTATAGAAACTAAATTGACCATATTTTTTAAGAAATTGAACTAAAAAAATCGAACAAATCAAATTTTTATATATTTTATTTTTTATATATAAAAAAAATCAAAACGACATCATTTTAAAAGTTTAATGTATTTGATTTTTATAGTCTATGAATCGAATTGAAATGAATAAATCAAATTTTTAAAAATCGAAAAGAATAAATCAAAAACCAAATAAATTGAATCAAATAAATTAAAATAGCTATTAATTTAGTTCATTTTCTGATTTCGGCATGATTTTGCTCATCTTTAATGAAAAAGCTAATAAATGTAGATATGCATAAAAGCAAATCAAAATGAAATTTCTAACCAAGCTATGATGAAAAAGCTAATAAATGTAAATATGCATAAAAGCAAATCGAAATGAAAATCCTAATTGAACCATAAGATATTCGATATGGTTTGATTTGTTAAATGGTGAAAATTGAAAAAATTACACTGATCAAACATTTAAAATGACGTTATTATGTTTAAACAATATTAATTTGGTGTAAAACGATATTGTTTAATATTTTTGTATATATAAAAAAATAAAAAATATAAAAAAAGTTTAATTTATTCGGTTTGTTCTCTAAAAAATTGATCGTTTTGATTTGATTCAGTTTATCTCTATCAAGTTTGATTAGTTTGGTTAATTTTTGGATAAAATTCAATTTATTTGACTTTTAGGCTGAACCGATCTAGTATATATATCTAAAAATGAGTACATTTGAGGAAAAAATAATGCATTTATTTAAAATAGTAAAAATATTTAAAAAATTACTTTTTAATTTTTAAAATTATATATATATAAGATTAAAAAAAATTTATGAATGCAAGTAACATTATATTAATAAAACAAATGATGAATTTTGAGTATTTTAAGAAAAAATTTTAGAAAATAGTTATTTATTTATAAAGAAAAATTTAGAAAAAATTTTAAAATTATTTTCTAATATTAAGTTAAAAATTTTTAAAATTGTAAAAATGTTTTTTGTTTTCTATTTATGAAAAACAGTTAAAGTGAACACTGTTTTTATTTTTTATTTTTTACAAAAATTATATTTTTTATTTTTGAAATTATATAAAAATAAGATTAAAGAAAATTCATAAATGCAAGTAACATTATATTAATAAAATAAATGATAAATTTCGAGTATTTTAAGAAAAATTTTTAAAAAATAGTTATTTATTTATAGAGAAAAAATTAGAAAACATTTTAAAATTATTTTCTAATTTTAAATTAAAAATTTTTTAAATTATAAAATTATTTTTTATTTTTTATTTATGAAAAATATTCAAAGTCAACATAATTTTTATTTTTCCTCTTTTAAAAAAATTAAATATTCTTTTCATAAGTAAACATTTTCTTAGGAGCAACTTTGTTTAAGACGTGGGCCACGAAGGAAAGCCATCCAACTGCTGCGTTCCACGTAGAAATGTGCTTCCTTATAATGTGAAAAGCACATAATAGACTGCAGAAATATTTGTCGGACTTAATTCATGGTGTAATCTTTAATAAAAAATTATTATATATGAAAAATACTTTTGTTGACTAATCCACCGAGGATTGGACAGAGGAAAATCGCCTGTATGCGTTGCATTTTGCAATATAAACCTCATTTTCCGATTCATGAATCGCTCGACTCGTCTTTTCACTCAACTGAACTCGCCTGAGTCACATCGCTTCTGTACTGGCATCTTCAAATTTCGTTCCTTCAAAGCCCAAACGAATCTCACCTTTGCTCACATTCAATTCTCACATCTAAGATTCTCTAAAACCACCTCATTTGCAGCCAATTCCATCAATCCTCTTACAGCCAAATCGAACCCTGCGTCGATGGACCCGTACGAGCCGGAACCTCCTCCTTCCGATGAGTTTGTTCACATAGAAAACCCTAATCCTAATTTCGAACCTTTAAGCGAAAGCATTGTTGATGTTGCTGATGAGCTGAGAGAGGACACAGTGGAACACGCGGGAACTGGTGGTGAGCCAGAGAGGAGGAAGCTTCTGGAGGAACTTTCTAGAAGCGTGGTGGTTCTGAAGTGCGAGTCGACTGCTGAGGGTGGGTCGTGCGACGTGTATTTGGTCGGCACAGCTCATGTTTCACAGGTGAATTGATCTTTGATTCTAAAATTTGGATTTGATTTTCTGTTCGAATGCTGAGAAAACCAAAAGAATAAATTAGATTTTGACGATCTATGTCCTTTTGTTATTCAACAAATAAAAGTACTTGCTTTAACTGAGGAAATTTGTTGATTAGCCTGGTCGGTCTATTTAGTTTTCAGAAATTGGAAATTAGAAATGTTGTGGAACATATCAATTAATTTGTGCCTTCCCTCTGGTTTTAGATTGAAAGCACTAAGAAAATAAATGAAAATTTTGAAATTGAATCACGACTTGATTAAGATATTTGAGTAGGATTACAGAAGATATCAAATATAATTCAGTTATAATTTGGGAATGCTATGCCATATAATCCAATATAACTACGACCTTTTACGATTTATTGTTGTTTTTTACATGGTTGGATGGGGATTTTGACATTTTTCAAAATGTAATGTGAGTTGTCTATTAACGAATACAACATAGAGTTTCTACTTAATTTTTCATTATTTCATTTGCACAATATTCAACCACTACTGCAGGGAAAGCTGATAATTGTGTTTTGTCTATTGCAGGAATCATGTAAAGAAGTTCAAGCTGCAGTCCGCCTCTTGAAACCTCAGGTGCTTTTCCTTTTGAACCTCTCTTTAATTTGATTAGGTATGCTCACTATCAGGTTAGCTGCCTGCTTATGAGGGTTGTTCTTTAAACACATGCTCATCTCAGAAACTTCTGTAATAACATTGTTGACTACAGGTTGTCTTTCTGGAGTTGTGTTCTAGTCGGATAGCTATTCTTACCCCTCAGAATTTAAAGGTCTGTCCCAAATGTTTCTTTCTTTCTTTGTATTTAAACTTTATGTACTTGCACAAATTTTAGGAACTTCTGCCCTCTCTTTCTCCCCAAGTAGTACCCTGCTTTATGCTGCCGTTACAATGGCAAAGCAGTTTTGTAGTAATTGCTTAGAAGGCAAAGATGGTTGATACCCCTATTGACTGAATTAAATGGTCATTATATCGCCACTCAACCTTTAGTCCTGACTAAGTACAAATAAACATCCTTGATAATTATTGATTTTGGTTTTTCAGTTTTTTATTTATTTATTTATTTATTTTTTTTTTGTGCTTATGTATTCAATTTTAGTTTACCAGGTACCAACTATGGGAGAAATGATTGAAATGTGGAAGAAAAACCATAACCTCTTTGGAATACTTTATAGCTGGTTTCTTGCCAAGGCATGTAAAAAAAATCTTCATAATTTATACACGTGTGTGTGTGTGTTATATAAACTATCATGTAATACATTTGACATGCTTTAATAATATTCTGCACAAATTCAAAATCTTAACATTTTTATAGGTTGCTAATAAGCTTGAGGTTTTTCCTGGTTCTGAGTTCCGTGTGGCTTTTGAAGAAGCAAGAGCATATGGTGGCAAGGTTATACTTGGCGATCGCCCTGTACAAGTAAGATGCTTTGGTGATTTCTAGTCAGAACTGTCCCACTTAACTATCAACCATTATGTAAACAATTGATCCCATTCATCAAAGGCTCTTTTTTTTTTTAATTTTATTTTAAGGCTCAGTTAAGCTTGATAATCTGTGCCCAATAACATTTGAACTATGAAGTCTGAGCTCTATTAGGGGCAGTTTAATTTTGGGTCTGCTTGATTAACTAAACAAAGCCTGAATACCTTATTGCTTGGCTTAGCTTAGATCATTAATACTCCTAAGCAAAAATGTATTAGACTGCCTACCATGTTTCATCTATTTTGAAGAGTAATTACCATGAGATCATATGGGAAAATTTAGTTAAATATGTGACACTTTAGTAGTATTCATAAGATGTAATTCCATGGTGGACATAGTGCATAGTAGGTTGCATGGATTTCAGTTGCATTTGCAAGTGGCTGTTGTGGCTGTTTAATAATGATAGTAGCCTATCATTGGTGAGCACATAAAAACTAGTATAGTTTAAAGGGATTTACTGGGATTAAGCAATGTAACTGATGAGTTCAAATGCACCAAAAAATGGCACTGCACCCATGATTTATTACATTCTTGTTTATCTTTTGCCTTTTTATTTTGTGAAATCAAGCTTGATTCCCAACCTGATTATAAAAAGATTTGAGTTGAAGAAAGGGGCAGGAGCTTGCTGAACACAGGCTTGAAGTCCAGAAATGGACAGCAGGTTCTTTTTTGCCCTTTTATTAGTGGTAATGGTCAAATGAGGGCATTAATATGAAAACTGGCCAGTTAGTTGTCTCTGATGCAAAAGTATCATGTTTGTTATTCAACCTATATTACAGTAGTGCTCCCCAAAATCTGTTAAAAGCAACAGCTGTTGTTTAAATTCATTATTGCCGGCTTTTCTTAGTTGGCTTCCACTTTGGTCATATTACGTAATCCAAATCTTTGTCACAGGCTTTTTAGTTTGATTGCAGTCACATAGAGTTGTGAACCACAATGATGTCTGGTAGAGAGAATTAATGCCATAGAATGTTTTTTTCTATACCCTACTGGTTACCAGTAGCTATCCTCAACTTAGCATTTTCCAGTCCCAATTTAGGGTTAACAGCCCTGTATCCAAATATTTCTCTATTTATTTATCTATATTCACTATCGTGCCAGCTTTTTGGATCACAAACCTGTGGTGGGTTGGATGTGATTGTCATCTTTAACTCTTGAATTTTATGAATTTGAACAATTTAATCAGAAATATGGCTATCAACTGAACAGATTACATTAAGAAGAACATGGGCAAAAATGCCTCTTTGGCATAAGACAAAGTTATTGTATTCCCTACTTTTTCAAGCGGTTTTTCTGCCGAGCCCTGAGGACCTTAACAAAATGGTAAGCTCTCTTATCCCATGCTGAGAATTACCAGTTAAGTTTATTTTCTGTGACCTCTGAAGGTTAATTTCATCTTGCATTGCTAAATTGAGTTGATAGTAATTTTCCTTTGCTAATTTTCAGCTGAAGGAAATGGACGATGTTGACATGTTGACTCTTGTAATTCAAGAGATGAGTAAGGAGTTCCCCACACTGATGGAAACCCTTGTGCATGAGCGAGACCAGTTAGTATGCATTGCCAACATTTTTGTTTGGAATTTGTGTTTGGTTCTTCCAGTACAACTTCTTTTTGTGCAACTTCCTAGCTCTTGTCATTTGGATGCCAATGTGATATGAAGAGTGAGCAGGAGACTTAGGGAATTACTTTCTGTCTCATTCTGCTGGATTTCTATATATCCAAGGGTCATAAAGAGCATTATCCCCTTTAAGTTTTTTGTCCATGGTTCATCCTTTTTCTACCCAGGTTCAAATGATGAGAAGAGAATTGATGTTCTTGTGCATGGCATGTGAGTGAGATGAGAGGAACATAGGGATTTATCTTGTTATCAGATTGAAATAGTTGAATTTGGTGTAGTTTGTAGCTTTTTGACTGCAGCATTTCTGCTAACCTAGTTTCAAATTCTATATTTCCTCTTATCCATAATTTCTAGCTGATGCATAAAATTTTCAATGGCGTTGTTTCTGGTGGACTTTTGTTCACTCTCTACTTCCCCCTTCCTCCGCTTATAATCAAGCAACTAGAAACTTTTTGCCTTTTTAATGCGCTCTGAAGAGCAATTTATGATTGAGACTGTTGATTATTTGTTTTTCTTTATCTAACTTGTAGGTACATGTCCTCTACGTTACTAAGAGTTGCTAGTGAACATACTTCAGTTGTTGCAGTAGTGGGGAAGGGACATTTGCAGGGAATTAAGAAGCATTGGAAGCAGCCCGTTTTGGTTGGTTAACATCACGTGAATAATAAATTTTGAGGATTTGAATGAGATGAGGATTGGTTGTGATTCAAGTTGAAGGTTTTGAGTATATTACGAATTGTTTTCTCATTGTAGATCCTTTGTGGTTGTGTTCTTTCAATGGTGGCTGATAATACTGTGTAGAGCGAGGATGTAGCCACTTGCACTTGGATCTAGGTTATATGTGTGCCTTTAGACTTCTATCTGATGAGTTTACTGTTGCTTGTATTGCAGCTGAAGGATATTCTGGAAATGCCTTCACAGAAACCAGCTGTTTCGGCGGTGAAGGTTCTTACATCACTTGGTGTAGCTGTTGCTGGTGTGGCGATCATTTCTGGCATTTATTTTGCATGCAAGAAATAGATTCCAATATATATATATATATATATATATATAGGTCATATACAGCAGGGGCAAATCAGTTGTTTTACTAATTTCACTTCCATGATAATTATGAACTTGCAACATTTGTTAGCCATAAAACAAATAAGAATTTCTTTTTTCATACAGATCCCTGTAAATTTTAAAGCCTTCAATGCTGTAAAAGCCAATATTTGTGTCCGTGAAAAGAGATCGATGATAATTGCTAATTATTTTGGGGTCCAGAATTTTTCTCTTTCGCTATCAAGTCTTTAAACTTTTGTTGATGTATATATGTAGCTTTTAGATTTTAAATCCTCATTTAACACCTAATGGGTGAAAATGTTGTTGCAAATGTCTTTCCTTGATTCTTGAAAAATAATGATTTTATTTCAATTATTTTTTTTGAGTACTTCCCAGTTAAAATTTACTACTTTGATGGGCACGTATTCATACGCTGTGTATGTAAAGTTGATAAAATACAAAATGTAGCCGCTAAATTTTATGCAATTATTTATCGATGATCGATTCTATCGGTAAATCAGAAAAAAAAAATCAGTTTCATTTGAGCAGAGATATAGACTCCACACGAACTTCCATTTAATTTACCAGATGCCTTCAAAACTACCCCCAGTCAATAACCCATAATTCTACATCAATCTTAAAAAACGGAGAAAAGAACAACATTTTAGCCGCGTAAATCTCATTGTCTTCCTCGTTACGACTATGTTCTTTCTTGCTTTTGCCCTAGGAAAATAAAATGACGCAGAAAACAAGATGCAGAACGAAGTTGAATGGCAAAGACACTGAAAAGGAGATCAAATATGTGGTGGCCGTATGTAGTAGATTAAGCGATAGACAAGAGAAAATGAGAAGGGTCAAATACCTACCATCTAAATTAGGATAAGTGTGATCTATTTATAAGAGCTGGGATGAGCTAAGATTGGTCACTGAAGTAAAGATTAGTGAAGGTGATCGCCAAAATCAAGATCGACAGTAAATGATAATAAAAATCTGAGAGTGATTCTATTTTCAAAATTCATTTAATAATTTTAAACTTTTATGACAAATCAAAAACCACTTTTTGAGGTTTTGCTATTATAGTTTTTATATTCAGAAATCATCTCAAGCACGCATTTATAAACTTATTCATCATCTTCTTTATATCCAAACCTGACAAAAAATATGTAGCACATATCCACCAGAAAACAGAGCACGAACCATTTCTTTCCGATAGCCACAGCAAACTCAATCAAATTCCTCAAATCTAAATCTAACCCAGTTAATAAAAGTAAATCGATTTTAATTCGTTAAAGACCTGTCCGCTACCATCACCACTTCCATTTTCACAGTTGTCTCAAACGGATGCCTATTCAGTTCCTTTTTTTGCTAGGAATTAGTTGTTCATACTCGACACGCGCCTTCACTCGCTGCTCTGTTGCCGTCCTCACTTATTTGCATCTATCTTCCGTACTTTCCTCTTAGAGACGGATGCGATTAATTTTTCCACATTTTTATTTTTATTTTTTGACCTTTTTGCTAGAGATATTACTATCAGTGAAACTGTTAAATCAAAATGTATGAATAAGAAAAAAATTGTTTAAATCAAATTTAAATTTAAAAATATAATTAATCAATTTAATTGAATTTTATTTTTTTAAAATTTATTATTAATAGACTTAAACTTAATTTTATTATATAGTTAATTAATAACTGATGATTAATCGTCTTTATTTATAATTTAATATATATTAAATCTTTAATTCTATGTTTATTTGAAAGGATTCAAGTGGAATACAAAGGAGTGGAGTAGAAATACACTAAACTTCCTATATTTGGTCATAATTTGTGCAAGAGAATTGAAGAGAATGTAAGGAAAATCCTATTTCTCACATGTAACGTTCGAAAATGGACTAAGCAGTACATGGGAGATGAGTGAGATTTGAAAATGGATTTTTCTTTTCAAGTATAAATAAACCGATTTAAAATGTCGGTTAATTGCTTCTTGAAGCCGGTTGCAGCCTTGGTTTAAAATTCAAAGGGAATGACATCAGTTAAAAAAAAATAAGAGCATTGAAACACAAAAGAAAAAGAGAAGAAGAAACGGAGCGGGAGGAAAATAGGAAAGAAAGAAGAGGAAAAGCGAAGGAGCAGGCGGTCGTCGAGCAAAGCACGCCGGAGTTGACCCCTGATGACCTGAATTTCTCAAAAGTGGGTTGCTGTAGATTGATGGAGTGGGAACTGGAGGGCACGAGTGGTGTGGCATGAGGCGCCATTCATCGCGGCCTTTGGATCTTTGAGTTTTTCTCCTCGAGGAAAAGAGTCCACCGGTGATGGGGGGTTGATTAAAAAGGAATTGGGACGGATTTAGATGGCGGCAGTGAGGTGTGACCAGCAATGGTCAGTTGCATGGCGGCAGTGAGGTGTGACCAGCAGTGGTCAGTTGCCAAACACCGAAGGTACCGATAATATAGAGGGGCTCGAATTTTGGGTCTTCAAGCCACTGCAACAGATATCGGATGCGGGCGTTATCAGGTAGGGAATAATCTCATTCCGTCCCTTTCTGTTTTGGTGACTTTATTACTGTTAAGGAATTCGAAGTATGAGATAAACAAGTGAGTATTTGGTTGTGATGTGATTGTTCATTTTACATTACTATTCTTGAGAAAATTGACTAGTGAAGGTAGTGACAGAAAACTAGGGTGTGGGATCTTTTCTTCGACTTAGCAGTTGATGATCCTAATTCGGTATTTTACTTGATTATTACTGATCACGAGGTTTAATTAGTAAGGGATGAAATTAATTGTAGACATGACTGGTGGGGAAATTGACGGGAACGATGGGAGTGGAGCACACGACACCGCTGAGTTTTTCGGACAATGGATCCATGAGCTGAATAGGAGATTTTTGCTCAATGTTATCGATTTCAGGTACAGTATTTAGACTCTTTGTTTGGCGATTTTCTGAGAATAAATTTAATCACATTCGCATGAAGGAAACCTTAAAAAAGAGAAAGATGGGCGACAATAACGAACAAAACGGGGTTGCTTGTTGTAGACATTATTAAGGAATTCTCTGTTTTGCTATGTGTGGCTAAACGTAGGTTAATTTCGGGATATAGTCGTAACAGAAAGGGTTAGCAGACATCCTTACTAGCCAAAGGACTTTTAGTCAGCTTAAGGCTGTAAGTGTGAAAGCGAGGGAAGACCACTTAAGAGCGAAGATGTATCCCTAGCTATAGACCCAAACTTAATTCATATGGTTATTTAAGTGAGTACCCAATTACGCTTCTATAGGTAAGAGGTACAAAATTATAGTTATGTATACAGAGTCGAGTACATAAATCATATTTGATAGGATCAGGCTGTGCATCTACTTGGATGGAGATGTCTAAGATCGAAAAGAAGCTGTAAATGTGATATGGCAGTCATAGGAAAGGAAAGCTCTAAGAACGGAATGTCCCTAATGAGATCATTATGACATAGGTGTGTTACTAAAATTAAGTATACAGAATAGGTCATAATACTCATGCTTACACATGTATGCCGTACTAATTAATTTAGTGAGCTTTAGCATGCGACGAACTTGTATGCAGTGCTATGACTTTCCAATTACATGACGTATAGATGAAGGCCTATTAAACCTCATGTTCCTCACCCCTAATAGTAATACTATGAATAGGTAGGGACGAGGAGTGAGTCTAGAGAATGTGGTGAGGATTGCTGGCTAGTTGTCCATTAGTTATGAGCCAGGTGAGGGTAATATGATGAAGTGCACTATGCGACATAGTTGGTAAGTATTCCAATATGTTTAATTAGCCAATTAAAACTTGTTTTAGATAGTGGTTTCCCTAATCGAGTACGAAAGTACACTTACAGCTATAGACGAATACTTATCTTGCTTATATACAACTTAAGGGACTTTTTCTTAGTCATGACCATGTACAATTAGTAATCAAACTCTAACAAGTGTGAGCTAACAGGATGAGCTTTAGACTATGGAAAGAATAATCATGATATGGATTAAATTGAATTTGCACATGAACAAGTATTATGCATGCACATAAGAAGGGAGACTTACATGTTATTTATAACCTTAGATGTTAAAAAGGTATTAAGTAGATCTTATTTTAAACTTATGCTCTTCTAAGTGAATTCTGCCATATGCTTTAAATGTAATTTTCTATCATCGAGAACCTCCTTTTACTCGATGGAAGAGTATATACTCCCCTCTCTTCTAGTCTCACTAGTGAAATTAACCTTTTAAGTCACTTAATTTCAGTTAAGCTTAATAAACTATTGTTACAATAGTAAATATGTTTTACCAACTTGGGATTTTGTACACTCATAGTATTACATTAATCATGTGTGCATTCCTGAACACTTACATATGAACAGCATGTTTATGATCATCTGATAGTACATATTTTAGGTATAATGGTGACTATATCCGTACACATAAGCACTTGCACGTGAGTGACCTGTTATGTTAGGTTGTGGACCAAATATCTTATCAACGGCACAAATAACTAAAGCACCTTACATAATTATAAATGACATGTTGAGTACCTTAGTAGATTAGTTGCACATGTATAAAGCTTACTGTCAGTTATTAAAGAATCAACAAAATTACACTAAGAAGATAAGGTCGTGGGGCACAGGAAATGTTTAGAATATAACAAATTATAGACGTGGTTAATTATACAAATTATAGAACTTTGTGTACACGTCGTGATAAATCAGTTAATTACAAATGAATTGTGGAATAATAAGTATGCATTGTAGTATGAACCTGGTCATAATTTATATAGACACATCAATTTGAGTTAATTGATATCATAATGATTATTCAAGTAATAAAAACAAATAGCTTAGCTAGGTTGAAAGGAATTATGTGTTAACATATTATGTAAAAAGTACAAGCATTATCATGATCATGCACTTACTCCAAGTAGAAAACTCAACTAGTTAGGGGGAAAAAGACACATATGCACATGTATATTTTAATAAGTGAGATGAGTCTTGTAATGATGGTGTGAGCAATGGTAAATGTGGGGTTGATATTTGATACATGGTATTCTTTCATAATGATCATTTGATAATAACAGGTAATTTAATTAGTAAGCAAAGGGAATTGATATTTAAGTTTATGCATTCCATGAAGTGAGGTGAGTGATGTGACTCCTATATATGTAGTGTAAGTAATGATTTGATATGTGTTGTACGATATATAATCATGGTCACTTTTGAAGGGGAAAATTTAAAAGGAATAAAAATTTAATCAAAGCCCTCCATGAAGCTAAAAAGAAGTGATACCCTATTATGTTATAATCAATTAGATTTAAAATAGGGAAAGGAATGACTAAAAGCTCAAACTATAACAGATCTAATAGAGCCTAGGTAGTATCTTGCTAGAACTCAAGATAGGATAGACTTGGCATGCTAGGGTAGGGATTTGCAGTACTGCAAGCCATTAGATATGCCTTTTATCAATTGTCAGGTTGACATCAGATATGCCTCTTCATTAGTTATCAATTGGCATAGATATGCCTTCTATTAATTATCAGCTTGGCATCGGATATGCCTCTTCATTAGTTATCAGTTGGCATAGATATGCCTTTTATCAGTTACTAGGTTGAGGCTGTAGCTTTATCAGATTTGGTGATGACCTTAGCCTCACCATTTATCAGCTTTTCCCATTTATCCTTTCTCCGTAGGAGTTTTATTTGTATATTACCCATGGCTCTTTTTTTAACATGATAAAAAATAAATTAATATAGAAATATACAAGCCTGCAGGATTTGTTCATTGCAACATCTAGT
>CANXYI011962105.1:0-23728 GCA_948208565.1 Hura crepitans
TTCTAAAAGACTGTGGCTCAGGGATGTTGTTTTTAGAGCATGATTTATTAGAAAGGAATCAATGTTTAAAGATAAGTGATTAAATAAAAACTGGAAATTTGGGGCTCATATTAGTTAGATGACCACTAGATAGGTTGACCAGTCAACTGGGAAGTTAACAGCTACTAGGTGCTCTGGTCCATGCGGGCCATTGCCTATTTGTTTGACATGGTGGGTGCAGCCGCCGAGGTTCTGTTAGAGAACCCTGCACACTTAGGTATTGGGAGGTCCACATGGGCTGATCCCTGCTACTTGTACTGTATTAGATATTGGGAGGTCTTATGAGGCTGATCCCTGTTATCCACATGTATTTATTGTGATTGGAATTTGGGAGGTCCCTCGAGGCTGATCCTTGCTACCTCGTTTGTTAGGACGTCCAGCTGGTCTGATCCTTGCCATTCGATATCAGGAGATTTTGCGGAGCTAATCCCTGCTATCAAATGGATAGTGTGCACAAATGCCAAGGTCCAAAATATGGACCACTGTACAAGATGGATCTCGTTATCCAATATTACAAAGTTAGTCACGGGCCAAGTTAAAAGATTTAGTGAAACCATTACTTGAATTAATTAAATGAAGATTAAAATGGAAATGAATAATAAATGAATTGGTTACTAACAAAGTTTCTAATGTTCTTAGTTTTTGTATAAGAGGAGCATCATAACTAAATAGAGGGAGTTCTAGATAATGTGAATACTGCAAAAATGGTAAAAGATAGTAACAACCACAAATAGGTGAATGGGAATTGCAAGTAAACAGATTGCTATTAATGTATGATACTATAGATGTGTGAATTTATATTAATAGTGTCTCACAATACTACATGTCTTTAAATATATATAATACGTGAACCTAATAATAAATGATGGTATTATATGTAATATTAATTTGACACCTGAGTTGAACACCACCCTAATGTAATGAATTGATACTAAGAAGCTTTTGAGTTTGAGACATCATAAATTACCATAATAACTAATATATTTAGATGTCTTGATTGTGTGCATGATAATAATACCTATGTTCATATGTATATTTCAATGAACACACTACTAAGTGTATGCCTAGCATATCAGTTCTCCTGATGCTTAGGTTTAGCTTGGGTTTAGCAAGTGCAACCATGAAATGCAATAATGTGAATCAAGAAGTCTCCTTTGAAGGGGGTAAAGTCCTTTGTATTATTTAAATGAGTCTGTTAGTTAGGTTTTCATGTAAAGCCCTTGTATTGTCATGTAAAGACTCCTTCGTAAAAGAGCTTTAGCTTTGTGTAGTTTAATTCATAACTTGTATGTAATACGAGTATGATAAATTGTTAAATGTAAATGTAATTATGATAGAGAATGATTTGATTAGTGTATATTGATGAGGATATTATTGCATGGAACATTGTTATGATCAATTATGATGATTCGATGATGGATCAAGAGATGTGTATTGATCTTGAGGCTATATTAGAAGTGTTTTATGAAGGTAGAAAATTTTGGTTTTTCGCCCGAGTAGCTGTTATGCTATCGAAATTTTGGAAAATCTTAGAAATGTTGGATAAAATGTTTTCATTGGCTAAATGCAGTCTTAATAAGTATAAGACAAAAGGGTAATAGGAAAATAACAGTAAATAATTAATTTGGTAGCCAGACCCATATGACTGAATGGCATGCGAGGTAGAATTTAGGATAGGTGACTTAAGGGAAGTAGCACCTCATATCTAGTTTCAGCAAGGATTGGGCAGGGGGTGTGACAATCATGGTATGATAAATGATAATGATAATGGTATACAACATGAATGCAATTGTGAGGAATGGTATAATAATGATAACTTGAGAATGGACGTTATAGAAAGGACCAAATGAATAGTGATACGTTCAGAAAGTGACCCGTAATTGGGGAATGTGTTTAAGTGCAAGTGTGTATATAATTGTGGGAATTATGACGATATTATGAGTACTGATAAATGGTCTATGACTATGTCAATAAATTAATAATAAAAATTGGCCCATATTAGTTAGACACCCACTGGATAGATTGACTGGTCAACTAGGAAATTAGTAGTTGCTAAGGGTTTTGGCCTTCCTGGGCCATTGCCTGTGGTACTTGATGGTGGGTGCAGCTATTGAGGTTTTGTTAGTAAGCCTTGCACACTCGAGTATTGGGAGGTCCATATGGGCTGATCCTTGCTAGCCTACTTTGTTGTGGATTTGGGAGGTTTCACGGGGTTGATCCCTGCTATCCATCTGAGATGCTGATTGGGATTTAGGAGGTCCAATGGGGCTGACCCCTACTATCCCTATTGTTTTTAGGAGGTCCACCCAGACTGATCCATGCCACTCCAATTTGGGAGATTCTCATAAACTGATCCCTGCTATTAGATGAAGTTGGGTAGGTACAGCTATCGAGGTCTAGAATATGGGCCACTACACAGTCTGGATCCTACTATCTAGTGTTTGTAAGCATCGTCTTTTTTGGTATGGGCCTGATTAAGTAAAAAGAAGTACACTTTTAATATTATAGGAATGAATCTATGCGACTTGACTAACATAATTAAATTGATAAATTGTGTGATGAGGGAAATTAGGTAGGCTATAACACATAAAACCTAACTAGCGAAATAGACTGATAAAATGGCAGGATTATAATTAATTGAACTTGTACGATTACACCCATTGCATAATGTGTGCCTTCACATAATGATGTGTGTTAACATGCATATATTACATCAATTTCACCACTAAGTTTATACTTAATGTGTCGGTGTTCCGATGCACAGGTTGTAGATAGTAGTGTGGTCCAACCTTAGAATTTATAGTGTAGCTAATCAGCCTCCTTAGGGTATATTCTCTGTCTCTTTTTGCATTGGTAGATATGAGGGCATTCATGTATAGTGGGGATTGGGTCTGAGATGTTAATGTAGTTAGTTTTGTATCTTGGAATAGAGTAACTTATAAACTATAAATTGGTACTATTTAACTAATGTCTGTACTTATGTTGTGTATGGTTATATATATAAGTTTGCATGTTTGAACGATGTGGGTTTGAGACCCTGTGTGTACCTAATTATGAGATTGACTGATTAATTGGGGGACCAAATGGGTCCAGGAGTTGATGGAAATGTTGATATTGAATATAGAAGTGTTTCTAATAGGTTTAAAAATTTTGTTTTTTCACCTAGGTAGCTATTATGCTACCCAGATTTTGGTAAATTAGATTGCTATCCTAAAAAATGGTTGTATTAACTCCTTATACTCAATATAGGATCAATATTTAGCAACAACACAAAAATGATAAAAACATATCATCGGAATGAGTAAGGTTATAAGTATTAAATGAATGATCGCCAAGGTAGGAATAGGATGGGTGACCTATGGAAAGTAGCATCTCCTATCGGGTTTCATGGGAAATTGAATAGGGGGTGTTACATTAGGTGGTATAAGAGTAGGTTTAGGCATTTTTAAGCCTAATATGCATGAGTGCCATGGTTTAGGGTTTTGTACCCCCATAAGGCTAATTGTATGAGGCTAATAGGTTGTTCTCTTGTAGTTGTGCACGATGAGTGAATCAAACCCACTAGAACGAGGGGAAGAGGTGGTAAACCACGCTCTCAACCACTATACATAGATCAAAAGCAAGTGTAGCCACGCTAGTGCTAAGTGATGCAGTACACTAGCCACAGGTACAAGCTTCACCAGTGCTCCTATAATAGATTGTAGACTTACTGAGACATACATTTGGTGCTGCTCCCCTACCACCTCCACCAGCTCTAGCACTACCTCCACCACCCCTAGTTGCCTCGCAGAAGACATTTAGAAAGGATAAAGAAGATAGAGGCCTTGGATTTCCTAAGATTGGTGGAGGATGATGCCGCTAAGGGCTGAATACTGGCTGGAGTGGACTATTAGAATATTAGAGCAGCTTGAGTGCACTCCTGAGGAAAATTTGAAGTGTGCCACCTCACTCCTTCAGGAAGAGGCTTTCCATTGGTGGGATACCACATAGAGACAGAAGGTTACAACTGATCTCACCTAGGATTTTTTCCTTTAAGAGTTTCGAAAGAGATATATACCTAAGTTTTATCAGGATAAAAATATGTAGGAGTTTCTAGACTTGAAATAGGGAAGGAGGTCAGTGTTAGAGTATGAAAAAGACTTCGTTTGATTGAGCATATATGCGAAAGAGTTTGTGCCTATAGAGGAGGAACGATATAAGAGGTTTAAAAAGGGCCTTAATGTAGAGTTGTGGATGCAGATTACTGCTACTCAGATTTAAGAGTTTTCCACATTAGTATCAACAGCATATGCCATGGAAGAGATGGTAAAGGAAAAGAGAGACCTTTACCAGAAGAAAAGACTATTCACTATTGGCCAGACTAGCTTAGCACTTGGGTCAAGCAAAAAGCAGAAAGAGTCCTAGGCTACATAGCAGTCCTAGAGGCATGGACAAGCACAGAGGTCAGGTCAGGCTTCGCAATCTAGGCCTCGACCTTTACAGTAGGACTCTAATGCCCTAGTGTCCACAACGAGGAATGCACCTCTAGTATGTGGGACATGTAGTAGGAAACATTGGGGACCATGTTGGTAGACAAGGCGAGAAGAATGCTTTATGTGTTGAGTTAGAGACTATTATTAGAGAGACTACTTAAAGAAATAGGCTGATGCCATATAGTTGCAAGCTTCCTCCCCAGCACTTAGTAGAAGGCAAAAAGAGAGCAAGATCGACAAGCCAGGCCTCAGCCAGAGGACTAGATCAGAGACATGAGCACTGGCTTATCAATATGCCATTCGAGGTCATGAGGAAGATGAGATGCTAGATGTGAATGCTGGTACACTCTCTTTTTTTTGATATACCTCTTTTGGCTTTGATAGATCTAGGATCTACACACTCTTATATCTACATTACACAAGCACAAGATAGGGGGTTAGAGTCTAGACCCATAGACATAGAGATTTTGGTGAGCAACCCAATCGAGTAGAGTGTGACAGTGAATTAGGTATACAAACATTGTCCTCTGGTGATCCAAGACCAAGTGTTTCTAGCTGACCTTATTAAACTTCCCTTCAATGAGTTTGACATTATCTTAGGTATGGACTAGCTGTCTAAACACAAGACAATTGTTGACTATAAGTAGAAAAGGCTTACTCTTAAGACAGTTGAGGGACATGAAATGACGGTAGTTAGTGAGAGGAATGCTTTGCCTAATATCATTTCAGCTGTGACAGCAAGGTGACTCATCTAAAAGAGATGTGAAGCTTACCTAGCCTACATAATTGACACCAATAACACACCACCAAGCCTTGATCAGATACCTATGGTATCAAAATTCCTTGATGTGTTTTCAAATGAGCTACCAGGTTTACCCCCACAGAGAGAGTTGGATTTTGAAATTGAGGTGTATCTGGATACCACTCTCTTGTTTATTACTTTGTACTAAATGACACCTATAGAATTAAAGGAGTTGAAGGTCCAGTTACAGAAACTATTAGATAAAGGCTTTATTTAGCCGAATACCTCACCTTGGGGAGCACCTGTGCGGTTTGTTAAAAAGAAAGACAGGTCACTTTGATTGTGCATTGATTACATATAATTGAATAGCGTGACAATAAAAAATAAGTACCCGTTGCCTATAATTGATGACTTGTTTGACCAACTTAGGGTTGCTAGTGTGTTTTCCAAGTTAGATTTGAGATCGGGGTATCATCAGTTGTAGATTAAGGAAGCCGATATTTCAAAAATTGCCTTCCACACTAGATACAGGCATTATGAGTTCCTAGTGATGTCATTTAGATTCACTAATGCCTCTACTGCTTTCAAGGACCTGATGAATCAGATCTTCAAGCCATATCTGGACTAGTTTGGAGTAGTATTTATTGATGATATTCTGGTATACTCCAAGAGTTGAGTGGAACATGAATAGCATTTGCAAATAGTGCTGCAGACCTTAAGAGAGAAGAAATTATATTCTAAACTAGAGAAGCAATTATATGCTAAACTAAGTAAATGTGAGTTTTGGCTGAAGGAAGTAGCCTTTTTAGGCCACATTGCATTAGTAAAAGGTACCCGAGTTGACCTAAGCAAAGTTAGAGTTGTGTTAGAGTGGAAACCACCTAGGAATGTGACTAAGATTTGCAGTTTCCTAGGATTGGTTGGCTACTTCCAGAGATTTGTAAAAGGCTTCTCAATAATTGCAACTCCCTTGACTAGACTGCTGCGAAAAGATATGAAATTTGTATGGGATGACAAATGTCAAGCAAGCTTTGATAGACTAAAGGCAATGTTAACTAAAGCTCCTATTCTTACTCAACCTAAATATGGGAAAGACTTTGTGATTTACAGTGCATCCCATTATGGACTTAAGTATGTATTAATACAGGAAGGTAAGGCGATTGCTTATGCTTTAAGGTAATTGAAGCCAACATGAGAGGAATTACTCCGCATATGACTTGGGGTTAGCTGTAATTGTGTTTGCATTGAAAGTGTGGAGGCACTATTATATGGTGAAAGGTGTTATATCTACACTGATCATAAAAGTTTGAAGTACCTTCCCACACAAAAAGAATTAAAACTGAGGCAGCGACATTGGATGGAGTTAATCAAGGATTATGACCGTTTGATTAATTACCACCCAGGAAAAGCTAATATGGTGGCAGATGCATTGAGTCAGAAGTTTATTGCTGCCATGGAATTCGTGAATGCCACAATAGAGTATACAGAGAATGATTTAATCTTAGTCGAGCTACAAGTGAAACCTGATTTCAAACAAGTGAAAAGAGCACCTATGCGAGATGAACAATTGGTGCAGATAATAAGTAAGGCCTAATAGGGGAAGATCATTGACTTTGAGCTTAAAGAAGATAGATGTCTCTACCACTATAAGAGATTATGTGTACTTGACGTAGATGAACTGAGGACACAAATTTTAAGGGAAGCACATGAAGCTCCATATGCTATGCACCTAGGAAGTACAAAGATGTACCTTGATTTGAAACATCATTATTAGTGGCTAGGAATGAAATGAGATGTGGCACAGTATGTGGCCCAATGTTTGACATGTCAGCGAGTGAAAGCTGAACATCAAGTTCCCTCTAGATTCTTACATCTAATAGCAATTCCAGAGTGGAAGTGGAAAATAGTCACTGGATTTTGTGATGGGTTTTCCAATAACAAGGAATAAATGTGATGCATTTTGGGTGATCGTGGATAGACTAATTGAGATAGCTCACTTTATTCTGGTCAAAATGGATTATTCCTTGGATAAATTGGCACAATTTAGATGAAATCGTTAGAGTACATGAAGTGCCAGTTGCCATTATATCTAATCAAGATCCATGTTTCACCTCTAGATTTTGGAAGAAGTTACAAGAAGCTTTGGGTACTTGCTTGACTTTTAGCACTGCCTTTCTTCCACAGATAGTTGGGTAGTTAGAACGGGTGATATAAGTACTAAAAGATATGCTACATAGCTATGCCATTAAATTCAAAGGAAGCTGGGATTAATATCTATCCTTAGCAGAATTTGCTTATAACAATAGCTACCAGACTAGCTTAGGCATGGCTTCGTATGAGGCACTAAATGGTAGGAGGTACATAACTCCTCTCTGTTGGAGTGAAGCAGGTGAAAGTAAACTTGTGGGACCTAATCTGATTAAAGACACTGAAGGAAAGGATAAAATCATCAAGGATAGACTAAAGGCTACCACGGACCAAAAGAAATCGTACGTTGACCTAAAGCAGAAAGACATTGACTATGAGGTTGGGAAAAAGGCATTCCTAAAAGTGTCACCATGGAATAAGATACTCAGGTTTGGTAAGAAAGGGAAATTGAGCCCTATATTCATTGGTCCATATGAGATAGTAGAACGTGTGGGATTAAAGGCATACCAATTATCCTTACCACTGAAATTGCAGTGGATCCATGATGTATTCCACATCTTGATGCTAAGGTGATATCGACTGGATCTTTTGCATGTTCTAACCATAAAAGAGATTTAGGTGCAGCCAGACTTAACCTATGAAGAAGAACTAGTATACCTAGCTAGAGAAGCCAAACGATTGAGGAATAAAGTGATACCATTAGTGAAAGTGATATGGAAACATTATAAAATAGAGGAAGCAACCTAGAAAAGCAAGGAATAGATGAAATTTCAATATCCATAGCTATTCTCACTAGGTAATTTCAAGAACGAAATTTTTTAAGACGGGAAGGATTGTAATACCCGTAAAACTTAGTTTCATGAATAGTACTTTGAGGCATAAATAGTGTTTTTAGGCGAGACGGGGCACCTTATGATGGCTAGAAAGGGAAGTGATAGTCCTAAAACTTTGACAGACTAGAAAATAATAAAAATGAATTAATTAAAACTTTTAGTAAAAAAAATAAATCATTTTAGCCAAGAACTAGTGAATAGTGACCTTAGTTGAGTTTGTACTAGGACAGCTCTGGGATGTGCTCGGATAGACCTAAAAATATTATATCTTGAAGCTCAAAAATTCCAATTAGTCTATTGGTGAAGGAATTTTAAAATTTTGAGGTCATTTGATATTTATTTAGAATTTCTTAATTACGCGAGTGAATAGTAACCCTAGTTCCTAAGAGAATTTTGACTCGAGATTTTACGGGGCCCTTAATGGGCATTATCAAGAATTTATAACACTAAAATCACAATTGTTGAACGTCTAGAGAAATTATTTTGAATTTCTAAATTTTAAAAGAAAATCGGGTTAAAATGGATCGTCGGAACAACACGTGGTGCGATTCGAGCGATCCGCCCCACTAATATAAAAGGGTGTACACATGTGGGGGTGCCACATGTGCCAAACCACCCCTCCTCCTCCTCCCTTACCTCTTGGCTGATGCCATTGAGAGGTTCTCTCTCCTCTTTTTTTTTCTCTTTCTTTCACAATTCTCACCCAATTCCATCAAATTTTATATGCCTCTTTACCTCCATAGCCTCCTGAATTCATTCTAATTGACAAAATTTAGAAACAGAGGCCTAATTAGGAGAAACAGACACTTAGTGAATAGTGTCATTTTTGAGTGTAAGTGATTTTATCATAATTTTTATTTTTGTTTTGAGTAGTACTAAGTGAGCTTAAGAGGACCATGTAGTTAGATTTTTTAATTGGAGTTATGTAGGATTTTTAGAATTTTTCTAAAACCCTAAATGTGTATGTTTATAGGAAAAGAAGCAAACCCTGAGGAAGAAAGGCCATCAAAGGCTTAGAGTGGTGGAAAAGGGTGTTTTCACACCATAGGTATGTGAAATTATTGTAATTTATGTGTGTGCATGAATATGTATGTGTGAATATGTATGGAAGTGTGTGTGTACATGTGTGCATATTTAGGTGTAATGGTTATGCCATTATGTTAGCATGATAATGTGAAGCTTATGTGTATAGGTTGCAGTAAGAAAAGCATGTGTATGTGTGGGTGCAAGGTATGGCCGAATGATATGCATGGTGACAATGTGAGGTGTGCATGTGTGTCGTATGTGATGGTAATGTAATTGGCCTAAAACATGGATATAAAATATGGTTGTAATAAGAAAACGAATAAAGAGAATGGTGGTTGGGAAATATGCATATTGTGACCTAAAATGTGACCTAGTATGATGAGTATATATGTGCATGAAGGTGACCATTTATGGTGTGGTTTGGAATGGACAATTGTATTGAAATGAAATGCATGAAACAATGTAAGTATATGTGTCATTGGTTAATGATAATAATACTCTTATCATGGTATAAGAAATGATAATGATAATGGTATACAACATGAATGCAATTGTGAGGAATGGTATAATAATGATAACTTGAGAATAGAGGTTATAGAAATGACCAAATGAATAGTGATACATCCGGAAAGTGATTTGTAATTGAGGAATGTGCTTAAATGCAAGTGTGCATGTAATTGTGGGAATTATGACGATATTATGAGTACTGATAAATGGCCTATGATTGTGTTAATAAATCAATAATAAAATTGGCCCATATTAGTTAGACACCCACTAGATGGGTTGACTGGTCAATGAGGGAATTAGCAGTTGCTAGGGGTTTTAGCCCTCTTGGGTTATTGCCTATGGTATTTGATGGCGGGTGTAGCCGCTGAGGTTCAGTTAGTGAGCCTTACACACTTGGTTATTGGGAGGTCTATATGGGCTAATCCTTGCTTGTCCACTTTGTCGTGGATTTGGGAGGTCCAACGAGGCTAATCCCTACTATCCACTTGAGATGCTAATTGGGATTTGGGAGGTCCCACGGGGTTAACCCCTATTATCCTTGTTATTTTTGGGAGGTCCACCTGGACTGATTCCTGCCACTCCGATTTGGGAGATTCTCATGAATTGATCCCTACTATTGGATAGTAGGTAAGTGCAGCTATCGAGGTCCAAAATGTAGGCCACTGCACAGTCTGGATCCCATTATTCAGTGTCTGTAAGCATCGTCTTTCTAGTATGGGGTGATCAAGTAAAAAGAAGTACACTTTTAATGTTATAGGAACAAATCGGTGTGACTTGACTGACATAATTAAATTGGTAAACTATGTGATGAAGGAAATTAGGGAGGCTATAACACATAAAACCTACCTAGTGAAACAGACTGATAAAAAGGCAGGATTATAATTAATTAAACTTGTATGATTACACCCATTGCATAATGTGTGCCATCACATAATGATTTGTGTTAACATGCATATATTACATCATTTCACCATTGAGTTTATACTCATGTGTCAGTGTTTCGATGCACAGGTTGTGGATAGTAGCGGTCTAGCCTCAGAGTTTATTTATAGTGTAGCTGATAAGCCTCCTTGGGTTATATTCTCTGTCTCTTTTTACATCGGTAGAAATGAGGGCACTCGTGTATAATGGGGGTTGGCTTCGAGATGTTAATGTAGTTAGTTTTGTATCTTTGAATGGAGTAATTTATAAACTGTAAACTAGTACTATTTAACCAATGTCTGTACTTATGTTGTGTATGGTTATATATATAAGTTTGCATTTTTGAACGATGTGGGTCTGAGACCCTGTGTGTACTTGATTGTGAGATTGACTAATTGATTGGGGGACCAGATGGGTCCAGTGGTTGATGGAAATGTTGATAATGAATATAAAAGTGTTTTTAACAGGTTTAAAAATTTTATTTTTTTCACCCGAGTAGTTGTTATGTTGCCTAGATTTTGGTAAATTAGATTGTTGTCCTGAAAAATGGTTGTATTAGCTCCTTATAATCAATATAGGATCAATATTTAGCAATAACATAGAAATGATAAAAAACATATCACCATAATGAGTAAGGCTATAAGTGTTAAATGAATGACTGCCAGGGTATGAACATATTGGGTGACTTATAGGAAGTAGCATCTCCTATCAGGTTTCACGGGAAATCAGATAGGGGGTGTCACACACATACCAAGTAACAAATAAAAATATTATTTAATCAAATTGTACTTATACAACTGTGACATTTTTGAATCATTTATAATTGAATTATATTGTAGATTTACTAGGGATAAGGCGGTTGTGTTAGAGTCGCCACTTGACTTTACACCAGGACCTACTGACCTTTTACCCAGAAAGGGATTGAATCTAAATCTTATTTTTCCCCTAGTAATATACCTTTCTTTATATTTCAATGTTTATCAATCCCGTATCATATATACGAGCAAGGTAATTAAAAGTGTAACGCCAAAAAAATTTTGATGTTATGAATAGTACTTCTCGATTTTCATGGCTGGGGACACTAATTTTACTACATAGAAGTATTAATCATAACATAATTTTGGGTGAAATTTGAAGTCAAAATGAAGTTGTTTAGGTGGTTAAAAATGATAGTTAAGCTTTACGGCAATGTCACATGAATAGTGACGTAGTTTTAGCTGAACTGTAAAATATTAAAAAGTTGGTGAGAAAATTTCAAGATTAATACAACTTTATACTCAAAGATTCCAAATAGTGCATTAGCACTGGAATTAGAATTTTTGGATACTGGGAAATATTTTTACTAAATCAGGTAAAGTTAAAAAGTTGCATTTTAATCGATTTTTTTTTATTTTTGAGCTTAAATTTTTAGAGGCATGTAGGGTATATATTAAGTGAATTTTTAGGGGTTTAAGTATAGAAAGGAAAAAAGGGTTTCAGTTTTAAAAATTGAGAAGAGAGGAGATTAACTCAATTAATTCCACCACCTATATATATGGTTAAATGAGACTAATTTTGAGTCAACATGTGAATAGTGCATCTCCTTCCTCCTCTCTCTAAGCTGTCAGCCACCATGGGAGTTTCTCCCTAGCTTTTCTTCCTTTCCACCAAATTAAGCCCCATTTTCTTCAATTAATCCATAGATTAGACCCTCCACCACCTTTAAACATCAATTCTAGCAAGAAAATGCGAAAAAATAGAGAGATTTGCTCAGTTTTACACCTCAATAAATAGTAACCTTTTTTCGTTCTAGTAAGTTTTTTCGAACTCTGATATTTTTTCCATGTTCTATAGGTGCCTAAAAGCATATATATGTGCTAGGTTTTAATTTTTGAGGCTTTTATGATTTTATACACATTTTTACTAAAAAAATATGTAATTGATAGTTAGCCATGTAATAATCATAAGGTTAGGGAGAAGGAGGTGTGACCGGACTCAGTGTTGTATTTTGAACTCATTGTAAGTGTAATTACAAAAATTTAATGTGTGTGTTTGTGTCTTTATGCATAAATGTGTGTGTATGTTGAATATGGAAATGTGGCAATTGAGCATAAATGATGCATTTATGTGTTTTAATGATATTTCTTCTATTAATTGTATTGGAATAAATGCTTAAAGGATGATGAAATTTATGATGATGGTGTGTGGTAATGGGGGCCGAAATGCCTTAAGATAGGTATGCATGTTTGTGTGTTGCTAAATGCATGCATAATAGTTATTCTCATAATGAGTGGTGATATTTGTTGGAATGCATGTATTATGTGATGAAAATGATGAATGCATATGTATGTGGCATGATGATAGATGGCCAAATGGTTATAGGGCATAAGATTTATGTTGTATGATGATGCATGATCTTTATTGGCATGAATGTACATAAATCATCATGTTAGAACATAAGGTAATATGTTGGTGCATGGAGATTGATAAATAAATAATTGTGTGTGTGTATGTGTAATATGGCCAAATGGCCTATAAGTTTAATGTGTGTATGTTGATTTATACATGCATAAGACAAAGGAATTAATGAAATGTGATGATGGTGATGAGTATGTGAAGTAACTCAATAAATCATGCTCGTATGTGTATTTGTGAGTTCGAATTATGACATGGCCGAATGGGGTGCTATGCATAGGAATTATATTGTATTTATGCTCACTTTGAATATGTATGTGGTATTTATGAGGCTTTAAGGCCAAAATATGCATGGGACATAATGTAATGGTTTTTATGAAAAGCATGCCTAATATGGTTATATTGATTATGAGAGGATGTACATTGACATGATTATGTTGATGTCCTAAGTGATTGATAATCATTTTATGTAGTATGTATATATATGAGCTTATGAATTATGTTGGAATATGCCAAATTAAGCATATGATGAACATAATGGGAGCATAATAAAATATTGTTTCTTTAGTTGGTCATTTATTGGCCTAACCAACTTTGTAAAAATTAATTAAGCTACTTAAAGTGGTTAAAATAAGAAAATTAAAATATGGTGATTAGCTCATACTAGTTAACAATCTAGATTGGATAGGTTGATAAGTTAACTAGGGGTTTAGCAGTTGCTAGGACACTTCAGTGTCTCTTAATAACCTTCGGGTCTGAATAATGAGCTTTGGGTCCAAAAAAGACCTTGGGTCTAGATTATTGTCCTTCGTGATTCTAACGGCCTCTGTGGCCTAGTGTCCCTTTTATCTTGTATAGTTATATGTTTTCTTAAGTATGGGCAGTAAAAACAATTAAATGACATAATTCATTAATTATTATGATAATTGGTTTTAATTATGCTTATGAATATTATTTATGATAAATGTTTATGTATGAGGTTGAGACATGCATATGTTTCTTGTTTATTTAAATTATATTCTGAGCATGCATGTATATAAATGCATAGCTATTTTATACATATGCATGTGAATGTGCGAGCACTTAAATTTCCTTAATTATACCACTAAGCAAATTTGCTTAGCTCATCATTTTATTTGCGATGTGTAGGTTGGAGAACCAAATTAGGGTAAAAGCCTCATAACTATTGTAGATTGAGAACAAGCTACTTTTTGGTATTTTGCTGAATTGTACTTATTAATTATGTGATGTAAATAATTTAATGGCATTGGTATGTAACATGAGAGGGATTGGGCCTAATCTGGGATATTATTGTTTTTGGTAACTACTTAAGCTATTTAAAATTGCATTTTGATGTTTGTATGCAAATATTTTCTTTTATTGTGTTGAGCTATTAATGGATGGTCAAGAGGACCAATTTGAGTTGAGATTGATATGAATGATTTTTAGAAGTTGTATTTTCTTTTGCAGGTTATTCTTCATTTTGGGATAGTGTCTTGGTATAGTTGTTATGCTGCTGGATTTTCGATACGAGGATTTCCAAAATGGATGTAAAATGTTAAATGGATTTTTAAATAGTAGAAAAAGGTTACATAAGTTTGATAACACGTTTATATGCACGCTCTTTATTCGGGTCCATCAATCGAAATGGGTAAGGAGTGTCACATTTAGTGGTATTAGAGCTTCAATTTAGGCATTCCTCGATATTTATGGGTTATGTATAAGTGCCATTAGTTTAGAAATTTGCATCACATGATAAAATGGTATTAAGGCTTATAATATGTTCTTTTGCCTAGATTACGATGAGTTCAAATATGCCTCATAGTGAGGAAGAGGTCGAGAGCGATACTCCAACAATGGTTAGGCAAGGAGCTGCTAGAGTTATTTTTGTTTCCAAAAGTGATACTAGGCAAGCATCTTTAATAGCACAAGTACCGCTGATTTTTCTAAGAGAAATGTTGGATCTATTGAGATAGGCCATAGTAGTAGCACCTCTACCACCTCTACCAGTCTAGTAACCACCTCAATTACCACAGGCTCTCCAAAAGACCTAACTTGAGAGGATAAAAAAGATAGGAGCCAAGGATTTTAAGGGTAGAGCTATGGTAGATGCTAGTGCAACAGAGTATTAGTTGGACAGAACAATTAGAATTATGTAGCAGTTCAAGTGTAAACCAGAAGAGAATGTTTTTTGTGTGAAATCCTTGTTATAAGGGGAAGCCTTCAAGTGGTGGGAGGCTTTGATAGAACACAAGAATAAGGCTAATGTGACGTGGGATTACTTCTTAGAGGTGTTCTAGAAGAAATACATATCTGAGCACTACTTGGATGCTAGAAGATAAGAGTTCATGGACCTTAAGCAAGGATATAAGTCAATACTAGAATATGAGCAGGACTTCACCATGTTAAGTGGATATGCAAATGACATGGTATAGATAGAAGTCAACAGGTGCAAAAGATTCGAGAAAGGGGTTAAATATAGAGATTAAGGCACACATAGCTCTTATAAAGATTTGGAATTTCTTTGCATTGGTAGTAGCTTGCCATATGGCAGAAGAGGTACAAAAAGAGAGAAGAGAGTTTTACTTGAAGAAGAGATCATATGGTCATGGATCAGTTAGTATAGTCCAGCATGTAGACAAGAGGTTTAAGGGGAGTCAGTCTAGGGCACCTTCACAGCAGACCCAGAAGTAGGGTCAGCCTTAGAGACAGGGACAAAGAATGTAACACCCCCTACCCATTCTTACATGAAACAGGCAAGGTGTGCCACTTCCCACTAAAGTCACCCATCCTAGGATTTCCCCAAGGACTTTTCATTTAACTTCTACCCATGTTTGACTAAGTTGGACCAAACCTAGCCTTAAGCCAATTCTGATTATTTATCTCCATATTACTACTAATTTTAGTCCATTAAAACTCCTATTAGGCACTATCAGGCAATTATGAAATATCGGGCAACATAATGACTGCCTTAGTAACTAACCCCAATAAATCCTACAAAGAAAAACACTTTTACTTTATTTCTCAAACCTTATCCCCCTTCTAGACCCTCTGGTCCTCCAGCATATAATGACAGCATCAAAGAATACTCATTTCATTAGTCACAGGGTCATAAACCCATCAACACATAAGCATGCATAAGTAATATTCATTGACAAGCAAAAACTGTACATGCATTCTGTTTATCAATTCCATTCATACAACCATCCCGTAGCCCACAGTATCTATATAGATGAGTGCTTCTATATACGGAACTCAAAAAGAAATACAAAATGTACCTAAACAACTTTAAGGCAACTACACTGATGACGATGTCTAGTGTTGACCCTCGCTCCTTCTACAGCCTACGCATCGGAATGCCGACATTCTGAGTATGACACTCAGTGGTGGAATAAATCAAACATATTATGTCATCTCAAGCAAGCATACAACATGTAAGGTTTCGCACACACAACAAGTAATCCTAACAACTCTAAGGTACATTTTAGGCCCATCTTTACTTAAAAAATTCATAAAATATTCTCTAAGTCTCTAAAAATTTCCATTTTAGTTTTAAAAATCCTCAATTAGTAGGACTAGGGCCCATATATAATTTCAGGTCAAAATTCAACCATCGACTTTTTGGCACTATTCACGACTAGAATAAAATATTCAAAAAAAATATTTATTGACCTCAGAAAATTATAATTCCTCCTCCATCATACTCAGTGGAATTTTGAAGTTTAGGGTATGGTATTTTTGAGACCGCCCGCGCACATCCCGAAGCTGTCCCGGCCTGACCTCATTTTATCTCCGTAAATAGTAGTTCTTACCCTAAAATGATTTATTAGTTCTGCTAAATTTTTTAATTCATTCATTTTCCCTATTTTCAGGCCCGTCAAAGTTTTATGACCAATATGCTAGTCATCGGACTCGAAATGACGACCCGTAACATCACTAGGGCCCAAAAGATATTGTTCATAAGACCTTAACTGTTGGGCATTACAAAGAACATAGAGTAAAACAATACAGTAGCAATCTTAGGTTGCTAGTGCTCCAATGACCATAGCTCAGAGTAATTAGTGGCCCAAGTGTTAGGCTTACCATAGGAGACATAAAGGGGAGTGTCAAAGATTTAGACTAGGAGTCTATTTTAGGTGTGGTGTAGTAGGCCATTTCATTAGAGACTACCTGAAGCAGCTTGAGGGGGGACAGGGTTCTGCACCTTATTCTACTAAAGGTCAGAAAAGGGATCAAAGAGAGAAGATATTGGGTACACAAAGGGTCAAGGCTAAGAGCAGAGCAGAGCCCAGAGCGCCTATTAGGCAGTATACCATATGAGCCAGAGAGAAGACCGATTCACTTGATTTGATATTGGGTACCTTTACTCTCTTTGATTCTTCTACTTAAGCTTTGATTGATCCAGGGTCTACACATTTATATATATGCACTGCACGGGAACAAGATCAGGGGTTAGCATCAGAAATCCTTGACATAGAGATTATGGTTAGCAACCCTATAGGTTAGCATGTAGTTGTGAACAAGGTCTACAAAAAATGTCCCTTGACAGTAAAAGGACATTAGTTTTTGGCCTATCTCATTGAGCTACTTTTCGATGAGTTCAACTTGATCTTAGGTATGGATTAGTTATCCAAGTATTAGGTGATTGTGGACTATAGATTGAAGCAGACATCTCTCAAGGCTGAGGATAGGACAAAGATTATAGTGTTTGGTGAAAGGGCAGATTTTCTCTCTAATGTTATATCAGCTATTATGGCTAGACGGATGTTAAGGAATGGTTGTCTAGCTTTTTTAGCACATATGTATGATATCAATAAGAAAAAGCCAGATGCTAGTGCTATACTAGTGGCATAAGAGTATGTGGATATTTTTCTTGAAGAGTTGCTCGATTTACCATAAGAACGGGAACTTGAGTTTAGTATAAAGGTTTTACTTGGCACTGCTTTAGTATCTATAGCTTTATATAGAATGACTCATGTAGAGTTGCTTGACAAAGGCTTTATAAGGCTTAGTGTATCACTTTAGGGAGCACCAGTTTTATTTGATAAGAAGGATGGTTCTCTTCAGTTATGTGTGGACTACCTACACTTGAACAAGGTGACCATTAAGAATAAGTATCCTCTACCATGGATTGATGATTTGTTTGATCAGCTTAGAGGAGCGGGGGTGTTTTCTAAGATGGATATAAGGTTCGGTTATTGCCAGTTGAGGGTTAAGGAGGTGGATGTGGCCAAAACTATTTTCAGAATGTGTTATGGCCATTATGAGTTTTTGGTAATGCCATTTGGGCTTATTGATACTACTGTAGCCTTTATAGATCTCATGAATCGAGTCTTCTAACCTTTTTTGGATTAGTTTGTGGTGGTATATATAGATGATATTTGGTATACTCGAAGAATAAGGAAAAACATGAGCATCACTTGAGAATAGTTTTCCAGGTTTTAAGAGATGAAAAGCTCTATGCCAAACTTAGCAAGTGTGAGTTTTGGCTAAGTGAGGTGTCTTTCTTAGGACACATACCTTCTGTAGAAGGTATCTAGGTGGATCCTAGTAAGATATAAGCTGTTATGGAATGGAAGCCGCATAGAAATACAATAGAGATAAGGAGTTTCCTCAATTTGGTGGGTTACTACAAACGGTTTGTCAAGGGGTTTTTGTTGATTCTAGCATATATGACTCAATTGTTAAGCAAAGATGTGAAATTTGTATGGGATGATAGATGTTAGAAGAGTTTTGACAAGCTAAAAGTCATGTTGATAGAAGCTCCTATCCTTGTGCAACTAGTGATAGGGAAGAATTTTACCATTTACAGCGATACATCTCATAATGGGTTGGCATGTGTTCTAATGTAAGACAGCAAGGTTGTTGCTTATGTTTTAAGGCAGCTAAAGCTGCATGAGAAGAACTACCCTACTCATGGTTTGGAGCTTGTAGCAATTGTGTTTGCTTTAAAGATTTGGAGACATTAACTTTATGGAGAAAGTGTTATGTTTATACATATCACAAGAGTCTAAAGTATCTTCCTACCCAGAAGGAGCTATATTTAAGGCAGAGGCAATAGATGGGTTGATCAAAGATTATGATTACTTGATTGATTATCATCTAGAGAAGGCTAATGTTGTCACAGATGCCCTTAGTAGGAATTACATGGTAGCTATGAGAGCCATGAATGTCGAATTATAGTTTATGGGTGATGATGCTTTATTAGTTGAGTTGCAAGTGAAGCCTAGTTTGCTGCAATGGTAAATGATTTTTAGAAAGATGATTACAATTTGATGAGTGTGATAAGTGCTATTCAAGAGGGGAAGCCTACTGAGTATGAGATCAAGAGTGATGCTTATTTGTACTACCATAATAGGATATGTGTACCGGATGTGAAAGAGCTAAGAAAGTAGATTTTATAGGAAGCTTACAGTGCTCCTTATGTTATGTATCTTGGTAGCACCAAAATTTAAAGGTGTCTTATTAGTGGCCAGGTATAAAGAGAGATGTGTAAGAGTTTATGACCAAGTGCCTCACATGTCAGCAGGTGAAGGTTAAGCATTAGGTTCCCTTTAGGTTGCTCAATCCTATAGCAATTCTTAAGTGGAAGTGGGATAGGGTCATTATGGACTTCGTTGTCAGCTTACCTATGATAAGGAGCATATGTGATTTGGCTTGGGTTATGGTAGATTGGTTGACCAAGATTGCGCATTTCATACCAGTTAAAATAGACTACTCTTTGGAGAAGCTTGCAAAATTGTACATTAATGAGATCATTAGATTGTATGGAGTGCCTACTTTAATCATATCGGTTTGAGACCAAGGTTTACATCAAGGTTTTAGAAGAAACATCATAATGCCTTGGGCATTCGATTAAGTTTTAGTACAGCATTTCATCCTTAGACTGATGGTCAATCAAAAAAAGTTATTAAGGTAACTTTAGGTAATTGAGTGATTTTGATGCTAAGTTATATGTGTGATGTTCATGTTAAGTGTGCTTAAGGATATTTTGAGAAGTTGTGCTATTAAGTTCAAGGGAAGTTGGGATCGTTACCTTTCCTAAGTTGAGTTTGCTTATAACAATAGCTTTCAAGCAAGCTTGGGAATGGCTCCTTATAAAGCTTTTTATGGAAGAAAGTGCATAACTCCTTTATGCTAGAATGAGCTGAGTGAGACCAAGTTAATAGGGTTAGATCTAATTAAGGATGTTAAAGAGAAAGTGAAGATCATTAAAGATAGATTAAAAGCAGTTTCAGACATATAAAAGTCCTATGCTGATCTGAAGAGGAAAAACATTCAGTACTGGGTGGCAAATAATATGTTCTTTAAAGTTTCATATTAGAAGAAGGTTTTGTGATTTGGCAAGAAAGAAAAGTTAAGTCTGAGGTTTATTGGTCCATACAAAGTTAGAGAACATGAAGGACCTGTAGCCTATAAACTAGCTTTACCTCCTGAGCTTCAGTAGATACATGACGTTTTCCATGTGTCCATGCTTTGAAATAGATCTTTTGCATGCGTTGTCAATTGAAGAAGTAGAGATCAGACTAGATTTATCTTATGAAAAGGAACCTGTGAGGATTTTAGCAATAGAGGTGAAAGAACTACGGAACAAGATTATGCCTCTTGTAAAAGTGCTATGGAGACACCATGGCAAGGAAGAAGTTACCTAGGAGATAAAAGCTTAGATGAGAGAGCAATATCCTTGGTTGTTTGAACTAGGTAATTTTGAGGATGAAATTTCTTTTTAGAAGGGAAGAAATGTAATACCCAAAAAATCCTGGTGTTATAAATAGTACTTTTCGAGACTTGAATAGTGTTTTCTTAAGGCCGGGGGCACTAATTTTATTAAATGGACATATTAATTATAACATAAATTTGGGTGCAATTTAAAGTCAAAATGAAGTTATTTAGTTAGTTAAAAATGATAGTTAAGTTTTATAGCAGTGTCACATGAATAGTGCCATAGTTTTAGTTGAACCATAAAATATTCAAAAGTTGCTTACAAAAATTTGAGATTAATACAACCGTATATTGAAATATTCTAAATAGTTCCATTAGCACTGGAATTAGAATTTTTGGATATTGGGAAGTATTTTTAATAAGTTTAGTAAAGTTAAAATGTTGCATTTTAATAGAATTTTCTCAGTTTTTTAGCTCAAATTTTTAGAGGCATGTAGGGTATGGATTAAGTGAATTTTTAGTGGTTTAAATACATAAAGAAAAAGGGTTTCAATTTTAAAAACTGAGAAGAGAGGAGATTGACTCAATTAATTCCACCACCTATATATATGGTCAAATAGGATTAATTTTGAGTCAACATGTGAATAGTGCATCTCTTTCCTCATCTCTCCACGCTGTCAGCCACTATGGGAGTTTTTTCCTAGCTTTTCTTCCTTTCCACCAAATTAAACCCTATTTTCTTCAATTAATCCATAGATTAGACCCTCTTCCACTTTTAAACATCAATTTTAACAAGAAAACATATAAAAATTGAGAGATTTGCTCAGTTTTACACCTCGATAAATAGCAACATTTTTTTGTTCAAGTGAGTTTTTTAAAGTTCTAATATATTCCCATGTTCCTTAGGTGCCGAAGAGCATATATATATGGTTAGTTTTAATTTTTGAGGCTTGTATGATTTTAAACACATTTTTACGAAATGAATCTATAATTGATAGTTGAGCTAGGTAACAATCGCAAAGATAAGGGAAGGAGAAGGTGTGAGTAGACTCAGTGTCTTATTTTGAACTCATTGTAAGTGTAATTACAAAAATTTAAAATGTGTGTTTATATGTTTATGCATAAATATGTGTGCATGTTGAATATGGAATTGTGGCAATTGAGCATAAATGATGAATTTATGTGTTTTAATGATGTTTGTTGTATTAAATGTGTTGGAATAAATGCCTAAAGGATGATGAAATTTATGATGACGATGTGTCGTAGTGAGGGTTAAAATGCCCTAAGATAGGTATGCATGTTTGTGTGTTGCTAAATGCATGCATGATAGTTATTCTCATAATGAGTGGTGATAATTATTGGAATGCATGTATTATATGATGAAAATGATGAATGCATATGTATGTGGCATGATGATAGATGGTCGAATATTTATAAGGCTTAAAATGCATGTTGTATGATGATACATGATGCGTATTGGCATGAATGTACATAAATCATCATGTTGGAAAGTAATGTAATGTGTTAGTGCATGGAAATTGATAAATAAATAATTGTGTGCGTATATATGTAATATGGTTGAATGGCCTATAAGTTTAATGTACATAAGAAAAGGGAATTAATGAAATGTGATAATGGTGATGAGTATGTGAAGTAACTTAATAAATCATATGTGAAGTAACTTAATAAATCATACTCGTATGTGTATTTGTGAGTTTGGATTACGACATAGCCAAATGGGGTGCTATGTATATGAATGATATTGTATTTATGCTCACTTCACTTTGAATATGTATGTGGTATATGTAAGGCTTTATGGCTAAAATATGCATGGGGAATAATGTAAATGTTTTTATGAAAAGCATGCCTAATATGGCTATGTTGATTATAAGAGGATGTACATAGACATGATTATGTCAATGTCGTAAGTGATTCATAATCATGTTATGTAGTATTTATATATATGAGCTTATAAAGTATGTTGGAATATGCCTAATTAAGCATATGATAAACTTAATGGGAGCATAAGAAAACATTGTTTCCCTAGTTGGTCATTTGATAGCCTAACTAACTTTGTAAACATTAATTAAGCTACTTGAAATGGTTAAAACACGAAAATTAAAATATGGTGATTAGCCCTTGCTGTCTAACAACCTAGATTAGATAGGTTAATCGGTTAACTAGGGTTTTAGTAACTGCTAGGACACTTCAGTGTGTCTTAATGACTTTTAGGTTCGGATAGTGATCTTCGGGTCTGGATAATCACCTTCTAGTTTGGATAATGAACTTTAGGTCTGGATTATGCGCCTTCATGATTCTAATGGCCTCTATAGCTTAGTGTCCCCATTATCCAGTATAGTCACATGTTTCTTTAAGTATGGGCAGTAAAAATAAGTAAATGATGGAATCCATTAATTGTTATGATATTTGGTTTTAATTATGCTTATGTATGAGGTTGAGACATGCATAAGTTGCTTGTTTATTTAAGTTATATTTGAGCATGCATGTATATAAGTGCATGTAAATGAATAGCCATTCTATACATATACATATGAATGCATGAGCACTTAAATTTCCTTAATTACACTACTAAGCAAATTTGCTTAGCGCATTGTTTTATTTGTGATGCGTAGGCTAGAGAACTAGATTAGAGTCAAAGCCTCATAACTATTGCAAATCGAGAATTTGTGCATATTGATTATGTGATATAAATAGTTTAATGACACTTATATGTAACATGAGAGAGTTTGGGCCTAATATGGGATATTATTGTTGTTGGTAACTGCTTAAGCATATTTAAAATTGCATTTTGATGTTTGTATGCAAATGTTTTCTTTTATTGTGCTGTTGAGCTATTGTTGAATGGTTAAGAGGAGCAATTTGAGTTGAGATTGAGATGAAGTACTGTATTCTTCTACATGTTACTATTCATTTTAGGATAGTGTCCTACTACAGTCGTTATGCTATTGAATTTTCGACATGAG